>CM068743.1:12693395-12813294 GCA_035084275.1 Hydrolagus colliei
TGACAAATCTGAAACAACGTTGAATAACAATAACTTGCGCTGGCGTACGCACCACAACCGAGGTTTTGCTTTGCTCTTTCCATTGCTATAATCTGTGTACAGAAACATATAAATGGAGCTGCACTGAATCGTGAAGGGTAATTGTTTGTTGAAGCAGGTGGTAAGGGATGGCAGTAATGCCCAGGACTCACTTGACTCACTGAATACACTCACTAAAGAGATGTGGGTGGAATATTACAGAGCAGTGAGGCGTCCACGAGGTGCCATTGAGGTGGGTTGATGATGAACGGCTTAGCAGATTCTCAGTTGTAGCCTCAGTCACTTCCTGTCAGTCATTGAAGAGAGTACTTCCAGGAAGAGAGTCCAAACCTTTGAGCAACCTACTCGGGAGTGTCTATTACTTCCATCTGCGAGATCTGGATGCACACAGATTGTTACTAGGATGCAGTAAGGCATCTGAACCGTAGACCAGATGCTTTGCCGCAAGTAACTTCCTAGAAGCAGGTGAAGGTACCCTTCAGAATCAAGTGGAACATTTCTTTTTCAGAAGATTTTTCAAAGCAGAGAACTTAAATCTAAATGACTGTAAAAGGTATACCTGAGCAAAGTACAGGGTAGCTTGTGGCAGCCCTGACTGTTCACTATTCACACTTTCTCACTATTCAAATATCCCTTTTGTCTATCCAATCGAACCTGGTCTGAATGTTCATTAGCAGCCCTAAAATGTTCATTAATAAAGTCGACAGTTGCTGCGTGGAGAATCCGCTAACTTGTGATTCTTGGTACTGGCTGTGCAGACTGTTAAGACTACGAGGGTTGCGTTTTCAGTCTCGGAGGGCGGAAAAGACCATTTTGATCCCCCAAAATAATGTAGCGCATTTCTTTTCATGTAACTGTATGGGGTGTAATTTGCATGTTGTCCATTGAGGGTGTAATTTTCATTTTGTGCTAAAATATGTTTACACCGGAGGGAATTGCAGGTGTCATCTATCGTACAATGTACAGCCATTGAAAGGAATTGAGATTCATTGGTTGTTAATTTGTGGAGCTCCTGTAGCTCAGTGGTTAGAGCACTTGCCGTACAAGCATGAGACCTGTGTTCGAATCCAGGCAGGTCAGGGCAAAACCTTGGGCAAGTTTCCTTACGCCCCACGCCTAATAATAATCCCTCCAAAAAAAACACAATAACAAAATTGGTCATTTCAATCCACGACTGTGTGTGGGACACTGCTGTACGCAATTGGCTGCTGCGTTTTGCCCACAAATATATACAATCAATTCACTTTACAGTATATTCTGTGAAGCGCTTTGAGACGTCGATAAGATGTGAAAAGCGCTATATCAAATGCAAGGATTGTTATTAATAATTCTACGTTCAAGGGCACCTGTAATTCCCTATGGATAACAACAACTTGCAATTATATAGCGCCCTTCACGCAGGATAGCGTCCCGTACTTGACCAGGGTTTACACATGGCTAGTACAACTGGCAAATTGGACTCCACTGTTGAACTGGAAGAACCTGATGCTGCCAGTGTCTTTAGTGCCTGTGATAATATTCTCAGAATTCTTAAAAACTGATAAGGAAATGGTTTCTGAGCAAAGCGTTGCTAAACTAACAGGATGAGCTGGCACTTTTTAACTTTGATAGACACTGGTAGTCTTTTGCTCTCACCTCCCTCCATCACTACAAAAACTCAAGATACGTCGCAGTTTCAACTAAAATGTTTTGATAGATTCTCTCAGCTTGTTTTGCTGCTTTGTTCACTAAATTTAAGATGTTGCTGTTGCTTTGTTTGGCTAATTTAAAGAAGTACCTTTTCATCCACATTTAAACAGTTGCAAATGTTTTTTTAAAGTTTAATATCTGCGTACTGGAATTCTTCTGCACTCAGCTCCTGTTAACTCTGCGAGCTAAAGCCCTAACAGGGCAGGTAGTGAGAAGTGTGCTGGGCATTGGTTGTTATTGCTCCACTATGCAGTGTTCAGCGAGCTAAACTCCAGTAATACCCCAATGTACGCTCTCGCCCACCTGCGCCTAAATACTTTACGGGATCAAGTGAGTTGGGTGCGTTCGTGCAGGGAGAGATTGTGTCTTCCATTCCAGGTGGCGGAAAGTTTCCGTGCCTATGGAATTTTTTCTGCAGTTTGGGTTGGAGACTCTTAAGCGTTGTGGAAGGGTATGTGGCTGTACTTCAAAACTGTTTTGGTTTAAGGTGATGGACACTGGTGATATTGTGGCCTATGCCTTGATGTCTGTGAGAACACTCATTGAGCTGGGGCTCTTTGGCAATTGGGTTATTTCAGCTTTGAGTGACGGATTTCCTTCATACTGATCTCAGCGATTCCTCCAATACAGATTCCCCAGTGAGCAACAGTTGCTGTCTCGACAATTGTTCCGAAGATATTTAACACAATTCCTCACAGCACAGCAGTTTGATGTTGTAAAGGCATTCAGATGATGAGACTTCCTCTTTAAATCTGTTATGCTTTTGAATAAACAAATTCCTGCCTGCCTTCCTCCTTGGAGCAGGCGAGAGGTAGTGAAGCACATTAATTGACCCGCTTCACTGGGCTTCATGCTTCAAAGAGGGATGTTTGAAAGCCAGAGTTGTCTCTATAATGAGAATTAAAGGCCCCCAGAAACTGTCTAGAATGTACAAACAGAATTTGCCCCCCACTCCTTCCCCATTACAAGAAGACATCTCCATTGTTTCAGTCACGTACTAGTTTTTGTAAGTGTTTCTAAGCTATTTCAAGTTCTCTTCTATGTAACCCTTGAGTAATTATTCTTGCCCTTATATGCTTTACAGTGAGGCTGGAGCGATCAAGTGTTGGAGGGTAGGCTGTGAGGATATTTACACTGTAGCATATCTTCGCATTGAACTTCAGCTTTCACCTTTCTCAGAAACCTAGAGGGAGCTGTTAAAGACAAAATACCTCTTAGCTGTCGGAGTGGTAAGATGTGGCTTCATGTTTACAATGTAAGTGTAGGCCGGATGCTTTTCTGTAAAGACCTTCCTAGAAGCTGGGGAAAGGTATCCTTTAGAATAAGATTTTTTTTTATGACTTGAGGTACATCACAGTAAATAAGGCATCAGCAAGGCTGCTGCCCCAAATGGCCTAGTGGGTAAAAGTACTGTTCACGGTAACTTACAACACATTCCCCTGCATACAGAGCGGGTCTGCAGGTTCCTGTCCTGCTCTTGTTGAGTGAGTGATCACCTTGCAGCTCCAGAAACCCCAGCTGGAATGTGTGTGTAGAGCTCAGGTGAGTGGGTTTAGCTGTGAAGCCCACTGTGGTCATTCGGTCTATTTATTGATGAGTAACATTCGGAATTCTGCAGCCGATGTCCTCTACAGCTCCAAGCTTTGTGATCCCATCCTCGTTCAAGATCCCAAACCTTACCTTCGAAGCCCTCCATGGCCTCAACCCCCTTACCTCTGCGACCTCCTAACCCCCCTACCAAGCTGCCTGACCCTCTGTTCAGTAGGCTCTGGTCTGCTCTACGTCTGGTGGGTGAGACTTCAGCCGCTCTGCCCCCAACCTCCGCAAATCCATCCCGCAGTCCCTTTGTCTCGCCTGCTCCCTGGCCTCCTTCAAGTCCCGCCAAAAGACCCTCCTCTTCGACGGTCCCATCGGTCACCCCAAATTCCCCCCCTTTCCCTCCACCCTCCCCATCCCCAGCTCGGGTCTGAAACAATGACTGTCCAGTGCCTTGGGACGTCCTCCTGATGTGAAAGGCACTATACAAGTGTAATTTTGTTATTGTGGTTGCTGTTGTTCAGCTGTGAAGGTCAGTCTGTCTATTTATCGATGAGTAACATGAGCACACAATGGTATTTTGGTGAGGTATCAGATTGGTGCTGGTCAAATCAGACTTCAGTGACAGGAAACATCAGTAGATCAGTTTCACATGGACCACCATCTCACCGTTTCCATTGCCATTTAACACGTGGACCTGGCTAGTTAACATCATCAGGCTATTCAATGCAGGAGTACTTAATAACTGAGTCAGATTCCGGTTAACATCAGGCCACGTACTCCCTAGCAAAACCAACACTAATTTGCTTTGATAAGGTGCCTTCCAAAAAGACGAGAGGAGATTGGGAAAAAATGTCAGCCCCCCACCAGAATATGTCTTTGCCTTGAACAATATACATCACACTAAGCTTGCTGGCAGACTGATTTGTCAGGTAATGGAATGTCTGAGAAAGCACTGGCTACTATAATAATAACAATAATAATAATCCTTACATTTATATTTACATTTACATGTCTTATCGACGTCTCAAAGTGCGTCGCAGATTACAACAACATCCCAAAGTTGGGACCAGAGCAGGGGAGGAGGGAGAAGATAAGAGGGAAGAAAGTGGGGAGAAGAGGTAGGGACCAGAGCAGGGGGGGAGGGGTCGTGGTTTGGGGGAAGGAAAGTAGGAAAATTGACTGTATAGCTGTGGGGGAAACGCGGCAGCCAAATTGCGCACAACAGTGTCCCACAAACAGTCGTGGAAGTGGGGCCAGGGGAGAAAGAGGATAAAGGGGGAGAGGGAGGCAAAGGTGGGGTAAAATCAGGGAGAAAGGGGGGAGAGGGAGGGAAAGGTCGTAGTATTCATAGGTGACTATGAAGTCAAATCCCTGAAAGCTGTTCCTTAATCACTGGCTTTTTAAATTGTTTGGTGAAATTTGTGTTGACTCGGATTACATCAGGTGGCTCGCTCCTGTGGGGAAATCACCACCACATCCTGCGTGGGCCAAAATGTGATATTTAAACCCAGTGAAAAGAATCTAATAATTGAGGCTTGCAGCTAACAAAGGAGGTGACAAGGCTTTGGAGGTCACCCAGCAGTGGAGTGAAAGGCAAAGTATTTTTCAGTGCACATTTTTCAGTGCACACCAGTGAATTTGGTGTTGAATGCAAAGCCCTTCTGACGGTGCTACACGCATTCACATCAGTTTGGAATTAAAATCTTTCCGTTTGAGATACCAATGCTGTAGAACTTTGTCTTTCACCCGAGTTGACAGTGTAGTTCCAGATCAGGATGTAAAATTCTTCTGAAGCAGAAGCTAGTATGTTTTAAGCTACTGTTGCATCACAATACTATTTATATATTGTAGTGCTGCTCACAATGATACCTCGTCTCAAATTGACATGCTAGGATTGCAAGTCAAATAACGTTCTTGGGATCTGTTGGAGTGACTTTTGTCACAACTACTGTACTGTTCTTTGTAGATTGTATTGATGTGTTGAAAGTTCTTTTGGTGTTCTCGATCTTTGTTTTTAGAAACTAAAACTGCACATGGTGTGAACTGTTTCCGAAGGCAATGCAGATTCAAAAATGTGGGGGAGGAGGGGTGGAGAGGATGTGTGGAACAATGTGGAGAGGTTAAATTGTGAGACCAGAACCGTATGAAATAGGCAGGCAACAATAAGTACAGTTAAACCTCTATGTAGGACGGGGTTGTGTTCCTGAAAAAACTGTATCTAGATCGAAACGTCCTAAATCAAAACACGATTTCCCATGCGGTCCCATTATATAACCAGAGATGCGTTCTTTTCACAAAATTTTCGGACCTTAAACCCACTAAATAACAAACAAAACCACACAACATAACACACAAATTAACACATATAGGCAAGAAGGGGTACTTTTGGTAACTGTACAGTATTGTACATTAATAAAGGCAAACTTTAATACAGTAACTACTGGCAAACTTTAATACTGACAGTGTGACAGTAGCAGTGGCACTTCCAGCTTCCCCACTCATCTTGATGTTGTGGAGCCCATAGCGTCTTTTGAACCTTTGAAACCACCCTCTGCTAGCACTGAAAGATGGTGCCATTGACCCTTCTCCTTCCTGATCATTTAACTCCCTAAACAATGATTTTGCCTTCTCTTGGATAACCAGGGTGTTGAGTGGTATATTATGCTGGTTCTAATCTTCAATCCAGACACTCAGCGTGTTTTCCATCACATCACTCTTTATGTTTTGCTAATCTGCTTGCACCTGTAGCTCTAACACATCTTGAACTTGCCAATATATTGTCCTTATTCTGTTTTATAGTAGCTCCCGTCAATCTAGCTAGCCCTAAAGCCTTCCCGACGTCTGTAACTTTTTTGCCAGACTCGATGCGCTTTATCACCTCCAATTTATTATTTAAAGTGATGACTTTGTGGGGTTTTTGGCCGCGAGCGGTAATACCGCTGCTTATTTCACTTACTGCTGTCTTTTCCCCGACATGGTATAAACGCGGTAGAGGCTGTAAATCACTTGACGTTGCTCAGGAATGTTTGGAAATTACTGTAATACTGATGTGGCGCGGTGTCGCTTCAAAATCAGCTGCTTTAAAACAATGATGTGGTGACGTGCTATTGGCCAATTCAAATGCTTGGATTTACCCGCGAATAGACACTATGGACTGTGCGTATGGCCAAAAAGGACGCACAAAATGCGCCCGCGATATTCAAATTATGTACTGCGCATGCACAAAAAAAATTGTTCGTTGCAACGAATCCAAGTGTCCTATATCGATCAAAAGGTGTTAAAAAATTATGTTCCTTCAATCGAAATGTCCAAATAGAAGCGTCTTAAATAGAGGCTTACCTGTAATCGCTTATTTACAAAACACCATATAGTTTGCCTAAAATACAGTACAGGTATCCTTCCCCAACTGCGGGGGATATGTTCCTGTAAACCTCCGCGATTGGTAAAATCACGGTTGGAAAATACAGGGCCTTATGGGAAACATGGGGATAGGAGGAGTACATTTGCATTTTCGCGGTTGGAAAATGCAGGGCCCTATTGGAAACATGGGGAGACGAGTAGTAATTTCACATTTCATAGAACTAAACACAAAAAAACATACTATACAGTAGGGTCCGTCGATATGGAAATTTTCCAATTTAGATATATCGATGGGCTCATATCAAGATATACCGAAATATCGATATTTTCAGGTTTTCCGTACTGCGCATACGCGCGTAGCGCGCATTCAGAGTGTGCGCGCTTTCCGGGCGCACGCGCATTCCGGGTGCGCGCGTATTCCGGGCCTATCTCCTCAGGAGGTAAATATCTTTCTGTCTCTGTCTCTCACTCTCTCCATCTCTGTATTTTTCTGTCTGTGTCTCTCTCCTCTCTCACATCCCCCCCATCTCTATCTATCTGTATATTATCACATCCACCCCCCCCCCACCCCACCCCCCCCCACCACCACCGCCGTCCCTCTCTCCCGCCACCGTCCCTCTCTCGCACACCCCATCCCCGTTGTCTCTCTACCCCCCCAGCTGTCTCTTTCCCCTTCCCCCCCCACCCGCCGTCTCTCTCTCCCTACCCCCCCCCAGCTATCTCTCTCCCGCCCCCACCGGTCTCTTTCCCCTTCCCTCCCCACCCGCTGTCTCTCTCTCCCTCCCCCCACCAGCCGTCTCTCTATCCCTCCCCCACCAGCCGTCTCTCTCCCCCTCCCCCCAGTCGTCTCTCTCCCCCTCCCGCCACCCACAGCCGTCTCTCTCCCCCTCACCCCCCCCCCCCACCCCCCCAAGCCATCTCTCTCCCCCTCACCCCCGCCCAGCCGTCTCTCTCCCCCTCACCCCCGCCCAGCCGTCTCTCTCCCCCTCACCCCCCCCCCCCCCCCCCCAGCCGTCTCTTCCCCCCCACCACCACCACCATCCCTTGCATACCTGTATATTGTATTCGAGGACTATGAATACAATATGGCGGCTTTGCACCTCGGTCTGTACATTGTGTTTAGAGATGAGCATTCTGGGTCTTGTAGTTCAGTGTGCGCATGTTCCGATTTTTTACCTCGATATATCGACTTCTCGATATATTGATATTTTTGAAATGCCTATATCAGCGTATCGATATGAAAATTATATCGGGTTTTAGCGATATATCGCTATATTGCCGGACCCTACTGTACAAGTTATAAGATATATTGGGATAGGGGGAGTAAATTTGGGCGCATCTGCAGCAATCCACGAGGCTGTCTAACTGACTGACTGATCTGCACACAGACACAGAGAGAGAGAGAGAGAGAGAGATACGGAGGGAGGTGGTGGAAGGCTGTCTGACTTACTGATCTACACACAGATCGAGAAGAGAGAGAGGTGAGAGAGAGAAGGGGGGGTGGGGGAGGTGGGGGGGGGGGGGGGAAGAGAAGGTGAATTAGAGAGAAGGGAGAGGGAGAAGTTGGGGTGGGGGGCGGGAAGAGAAGGTGAAATAGAGAGAAGGTGAGAGAGAAAAGGGAGGGTGGGGGAGGGAGCGTGGGTGGGGGAAAGAGAAAGTGAAATAGAGAGAGGGTAAGAGAGAGACCTTTCTAAAGCGAGAGGATATAGATGTCTCCGGCAATACCTCACCTTAAAAGCCGCTGAAACCTTGGTCCACGCCTTCGTCACTTCTCGGCTGGACTATTGCAACGCCCTCCTCGCCGGTTTCCCCTCCACCACAATCCACAAAATCCAGCTAATCCCAAACTCTGCCGCCCGCATACTCACCCGCTCTAAGCTCTGCTCCCCCATTACCCCACTCCTTGCCAAACTTCACTGGCTCCCTATCCCAGAGAGGATCAACTTCAAGATCCTCACTCTTGTTTTCAAATCCCTCCACTCCTCTGCACCCCCCTATCTCTCTGATCTCCTCTCCCCCCAACCCAGCACCCGCTGCCTTCGCTCCTCTGGGTCTGGCCTCCTCCATGTCCCCCGAGTCCTCCGCTCCACCCTCGGCGGCTGTGCCTTTAGCCACTATGCCCCGAGGCTCTGGAACTCCCTTCCTCACTCGCTTCGCCTCGCCCCCTCTCTTCCCAGTTTCAGGTCACAGTTGAAGACCTTTCTCTTCGACTGAGCTTTTGGTCACCTTCCTGCCCCTGCCCCTGGCTCAGTCCCGGGATCCACTGCTGTGAAGTGCTCTGAGACGCCGTCTGGCGTGGAGGGCGCTATGTAAATCGAAGTTGTTGTTGTAGATAGGCTAGGGGAGTGAGCAAGTAGAGTGGGCAACAAGATATAGATAGGCTAGGGGAGTGGGCAAGTTGGTGGCAGATGGAATTCAATGTTAGCAAGTGTGAAATTATTCACCTAGGTAGCAAGAATAGATTATTTCCTAGAGGGGGAGAAGTTAGATAGTGTTAGTGTTCAAAGGGATTTGAGTGTCCTTGTACACCTGTCCCAAAAGTTAGTTTGCAGGTGCAGCAAGCAACTAAGAAGGCGAGCAAGGGTTATAAGCCATGGTTTGCAAGGGTTGTCGCATTTAGCAAACTGAATGCGTGAGTTTCGCAGTTGAGAAGGCCGCTTGGGGCAGGGTACCTGTATATGCATAGATATGTGTAACAGTACTGTATATAGTACTTGAATGAAGCAAAAGATGCAAAGTGGCTGTAGAGTCAGAAATTAGATGCAACACCAACAACAATAAAATTACACTTGTATAACGCCTTTCACTTCAGAAGGAAGGTCAAAGCATCGATTATCACTCTGTGCTAAGTGAATTGACTCAGTTGAGGCCACAGTTAGAGGAATATAATGGGCTGGGCTGTGTAACTAAAGAAAAAGTCAGCCACAGTTCTTGTTCACCATTGTTGTCCAATGATTAGCACCCGGGTTTCTCAGTCACCCGAAATAAAATGGAAAAAGATCAGATAAAACGGGAACGGAAAAAATTGCCATGGCTTGCACTGAACCTTCGAGGTCAGTCATTCCATGTTGTCGTCGTCCCCCCCCCCCCCCCAACAAAAATAATAATACAAATGTCGTAATGCCAGTGTCGCTTGGGGTTGGGGAGACCAAAACCAGGGGCCATCAATATAAAATAGTTACAAATTGATCAAATAGGGAGGTTAGAAGAAACTGATTTGCCAAGAGAGTAGGGAGAATGTGGAACTCGCTACCACAGTGAGTTGTTGAGGCAAATAGCATAGATGTATTTCAGGGGAAGCTAGATAGATGCATGAGGGAGAAAGAAATAATAGGTTCTGCTGGTAGGCTTAGTGGAGGAAGGGCAGGAGGATGCTCATGTAGAGCATAAACATCAGCATAGATCAGGTGGGCTGATTAGCCTGTTTTTGTTCTAATGTAAGTTTTTTTTTGTTGTGGGCTGGTAAGGGTGATTTAGACCAAAATGCTTTCCTCAAAAGATCGAGGTTTGTCCCTGCAGCTTTGGTTTGGCCAGGGTAAAGTGGTGAGGAATTGATCTGCAGAAATGAATCTATTTTCCCAGTTGATGTATTTTTTTTAGAAGATTATTATCTTCCAGACTTGGGAACTGCAGCAACAACTTACATTTTTATGGTGCCCACATGTGGGTGGAGCACTTAACTGTGGTGGGAGCTTGGAGTCCAGCTGGATAGAGGGAGCGCGGAGGAGGTGATGGTGTGAGGGACTTGCCCAGAGGGAGGGTCTTGAGATTTGCTTTGAAGGAGGTAAGGGAGGGAGCAAGACAAAGGGAATCTGGGATGGAGTTCAAGGAGTGGGGTCAGACAAGCTGAAGATCTGACCGACGACCGCTGATGGTGGACAAGTAATAATAATAATAATCCTTACATTTAATATAGTGCTAATATTATTTGGTAAAATTCCAGCAGTTGCCATTTTCAACTTTTGGGGTTCTTGAGTGTTGACGATGTTCCCTCCAATCACAAATAGGACACCCCAGTTGGGAAATACACAACCTAGATCTGGCAGACAGAAACTCTCTATTTGTAAATCAGTGACTGAAACTGGATAAAGTTTGGCATGGCACAAAGAGTGGCTTTCATGAGTGTTTGATATTCAAATCAAAGCCAATAATGCAGTTTTCCTATTGTTATATGTTATATCCCCTTATCAATTTGAGATGTTTCAAAGGGTTTCCCAAAATGTTACTTTGAAGTATATTGACTATTCTGCAGATGAATGTGATGGCCAATTGATGCACAGCAAAACATTGCCAAACATAAATGAGTAAATTTTATATGGGGATTATTGACCAGGACATTGGGAGAAATTCCCTTCTTACCCTGTGGAAGGGTTCATCAAGGGAGTGAATATTTGGTGTTATGGTATTAATTAGTCACTAAACTTTCTCTGAGCACATCTGGTTTGTGATGTTATAATTGTTGATATTGCACATTACTGTTGACTGGGAAGATACCAACTTGACATTACAGTATTTTAATATCAAGCTAGTTTTCAAAAATCTATGCTTTAATTTGCAATTGTGAGTAAAATATTCATTACTTTGCAAAGTAAAGTCCACAAAAGTACCGTTTAAAACTGTTGTCAAACACCTTGACCGTCTTTTGCTATTTTAATCTGCTTTAATATAGAAATCTTTCTGTATCCTTTCTTCCAGTAGTTGAGAGTACAATGGCTGACCATAAAGCCAACATGGCAAAAGGAGCAGCAGAAAAGCCACCCAACGGAGCTCATGCAAACAAGAAACTAGCAAAAAGGTCTGTGTCCGATTCCAACGGTACCAATGAAGGGGCGACCGCACCTAGTGAAATAACTGCCCTTGAAGACGCCTTTAGGAAATTTGCCGTTCATGGAGACACCAGAGCCACAGGAAAAGAAATGCATGGGAAAAACTGGTCAAAATTATGTAAAGACTGCAACGTCATAGACGGAAAGAATGTGACCGTTACAGATGTTGACATTGTGTTTTCCAAAGTCAAGTATGTTCTTCATCTGCTGTTCAGTCTGTGAATTATGTCATTTTTTTAAATGTTGCTTTCATCTGTACTCTCCCCACCAGAAGTAGCGCTTTACTTTTCTTAAGTGCTTTCACTGTTTTTTAATCAAACCCTTGTCACTTGCTCTTTTCAAGCCCCACCATGGAATGCTGGAAAAATTCTTCTAGGATTGTTACGGTGCAACCAAATGTATAAATATTGTGGGCTAGGGCATAAATTCTCCAATAGTTTACGCTGTCTTGTGTGATCTAATAGGATCCTGTGTATGATAAGTGCCTAGTTCAGCTCTATAGAATTTGTATTAACCCATCCCCTTCTGGAAGCTTCAGGAATCTTGTTTAGTGGGAAATTAACATCCATTTTTGCCCAAATTGAACTAAAGAGAGTGAAATGTTTCAAGACACCGTAAATATTGAAGCCAAGTATGTATTTAATGTATTTATGCACTAAGTGATGTCAATCATGAAAAAAAGCATTAGGTTCAGTGAGATGTGTGTGTGTGAAAGAGAGGGTGACAGTTTCCTTGTTCTATCAACCATTGGCTCCTTCATCTAGAAGTGTAATTTTGATGTTGTTGTTGTTGTTAATCATTGCTCAACAAGTAAGATGGTAGAACTTGCGTGGATAGAGCTGAAAAGATGAGTGCTCTATTGGGCTTGATGAGATAACTCTTATTGCGAAGTTTATTAATAATTTATTAATAAGTCATTTTTGAAAGCCGCAAGCATAATTGTGGCACTTTATATAGTTCATCTGCTTTGATTTATTCTGCGAACATTGTAGCTTTGGGTGGGGTAGCTCATCTTGGTGCTGAAGGCATATATTTTTTTTAAAAGTCCCTTGTATTTTGATACAACACGTTTCACAATGGGACTCATAGCGCTTCACAAAATGTACTGTAAAGTTTAGTGACTATTTTGACACGAAAGGCACAGAGTTGTTGACGTTCACACATAGAACAATAAAATGTACCTGACTAAGTGAGTGATATAGCTCAGATATAATGTCTTGACTCAGCAACTATTTAAATGGGAGTGGGAGAATACAGTCATTGCTTAATAATCTATTTTTTAATGGCATGGGTGGGTACCAGTCAACACCTGTATCTATCAGTACTGTCAAGCACTTTGTACATTGCCTACAGTTACAGTCTTTGGCTCGTATTGTTATAAGTGGTTCACCAAGTTATGCTCGTGTGAGCTCATTGCACTGCATTGCAGTAGCAGCTTGTAAGTTTTTATGGTTTTAAATATAATCCTCAAATGTCCTGAATTTCTAGGATACTCCCCATGGTGTATTCCTTAATGCCCTGCATTCTAGACTGCTTCAGTTTAAGTTCCAAGCTAACAGCAGCAACCTGCACTGCAGGGCAGGGTCTCGAAGTGCTTAACTGTGATGGTGATGGGCCTGGTGATGGGTCATGCAATACAGGTGTCGACTGGTAACCACCAGCTTCAGTTACCTACACCATTGTAAATTGCGAATTGTCTTCAATTTCTAATGTGAACACATCTTGTGCTTTTGACAGTAAATGCATTTGTTGAATAAGAACTGGGGAGGTTATTCCCCTTGTGTTCCTTCCCACAATTTTATTAGTTCAGGGCAATGCTTTATTGTTTTATTATCCAAGTCCCTTTAGATACTCTTTCTACCCAATGATCTGTCTTCTTTCAATTCACTGTTCATTGGATTAACTGGATTGTTTCCTGACTGTCCAAGTTAATATTTTCAGGGGCTTTGAGCCATTTATCCTGTGCGAAAGGCAACAGATATTTGTTTTTATTCAGCTGGATGACTCATGCAGAAACCCATCGCTATGATTAAGAGTATGCAAAAACAGGCTGGGAGTTCCATATATGTATATTGTCTACACATGGGAAGTTACCTCTACTTGGAATGTGCACTCCCTTTCTAGAGGGTGTAATCTAACAAATTCTAGAGAATTTGGATTTCAGGTTGATATATGTGCCTAGGCTTGGGAACCGTGTCTGTCAAGCTTCCTGCTGCTTTTCCAGCTAGAACCATCCTAAAGGTTTAACAGGAGTTGAGTGGGAGAACACCCCAGTATCTGGTATGCCTCTCCCAAGTCCTGCTGAAAAGCCAGGCTGGTTGGTCTGTTATTAGCAATGCTCCGGAACATTGCGGACTTGTTTGGCCCAAGAACTGTAGCTCCTCTAGCTCAGTGGTTAGAGCACTCGCCTTATGAGCATGAGACCTGTGTTCGAATCCAGGCAGGTCGGGGCGAAACCTTGGGCAAATTTCCTTACTCCACACTCCTAATAATAATCCCTTCAAAAAAAAAACACAGCAATAAAAATTGGTCATTTCAATCCATGACTGTTTGTGGGTCACTGATGTTTGCAATTGGCTGCTGTGTTTCACCCACAAATATATAGTCAATTCACTTTACAGTATATTCTGTGAAGCGCTTTGAGACATCGACAAGATGTGAAAAGCGCTATTTCAAATGCAAGGATTATTATTATTATTATTACTGTGTCTGCCACAGAGGGTTGACTTGATTCCAATGTTCTGTTGCCAAGCATTTGAACTTGGAGCCAGTTCAACTCCATGAAGATTCTGCTTATCTACACCCCCTCACCCAGAAGGACGGTCAAGGGCAAACTGTTGGTAGATTTCAGTCCCAGATTGCAATTCTGGCATAACTGTAATCTCCAGATTCTAAAATAAATAATTGTTGATCTATTGTGAAAATTTGAGCCAATATTTTGAGATAGTAGTATTTTGTAAGTTTATTGAATGGAATAGTAGAAGAGCCAGTAGTAGCTAGGGCTGGATCAGTAAATTACAATATTTTAGCTTTCTTAAGCTTTCCTGATTCTCTGCATGTTTGCGTGCGTGCTCCATATGCATAAACAACCTGAATGACACTAACCAACCTGGTTATCGGGCCTCTTGAGTCAAATGTTGTAGGTTCAAGACCCACATTGGTACTTTAAGTTCATGGCCTCGGCTGGCAGTCCAATACAGTGTTTGGGAAGCATTGCATTGTCAGAGGTACATACTTCAGATGAGACGTTAAACCGAAGCCCGGTTTGACTGTTCAGGTGAAAGTTAAGGATCCTGTGACATAATTCCAGAAAGTAATTAAATTTCTCCCTAGTGTTCTAGCCAACAATTCCCCCAAATAAAATTGGCCTTTCATGGTTGTGGGTACATAAACTGTGCGCTAATTATGCTGTGAAGCATTTTGCTGATAATGTGATGGGAGACCCCGTCTGGCGTGGAGGGCGCTATATAAATCCAAGTTGTTGTTGTTGTTGTTGTGAGGAACCACACAAAAGTCAGTCTCTTTAAAATAGTTCAGCAGCTATAGATTCTGTTCCTCAGCAGGGTTCAGGTTGCTGGATTAGATTTATGTGTTTGCAAAGAGATGCTTTCTGACAAGTAATACTTTCCATACGTTCACCAACTCTTTATGTGGAGTCCTGTAGCTCAGTGGTTAGAGCAATCGCCTTACAAGCTGGAGACTGGGTTTAATTCCAGGCAGGATGAAACCTTGGGCAAGTTTTCTTACTCCACGTGCTTAATAATAATCCCTCAAAAAAAACACTAATAGATCGGTCATTTCAATCCACGATTGTTTGTGGGACACTGCTGTGCACAATTGGCTGCTGCGTTTCACCCACATATATAGAGTCATTTCACTTTACAGTATATTCTGTGAGGCGCTTTGAATCGTCTAGAAAACATGTAAAGCACTATGTCAAATGAAAGGATTATTATTATCATTCTTATTATTAACTCTTGGCTGCAGTGAGCTGGGTGCTTGCCTCTGAGTTCTGGTTGCAGACTAGTAGCAAACAGCATTTTCTGTGGCTGAAACAACTGATTTGTTTCCACAGTGATTCTGCATTTTTAAAAATTAATATTTGAGTTATTGCATGCATACAATATAGCCTCGCTAGAGATGAACAGTGATTGTAGAGATGATGCTTGTGACTGCTCCTCCAATTGGTTACCAACAAGCAGAAAATAACTCAAGGTCTCCAGTCCTGTCTGGATTCTATTCATTTGTGGAAGTCATTGATCAGAGTTAACTAACTTCTTATAATAATTGCGTTTGACGTAGAGTCTTATGTTAAGATGTGTCAAAGAACTTCACAGGATATACAGTTCGGCTGTGGGTGAATGCGGTAGCCTATTTGTACTCAGCCGTGTCCCACAAACATGGCATGAATCTGGGAGTTTAGGGCTAGAATTTTGGGAGATTTTGTTGGGGGAGATGTTGTCTATCTGTGTGAGGACCTGCGTTTGATTCCCCACGTCAGTTTTCTACATTGAAATTTAAATTCCCTTCAAGTCAGCTTGACGATTGTCCATGGCAAAAAAAAGAACAGATGGAGCGAGGGATGAAGTGTTGGAGACAGATTGAAGCCTGTGATGAGCTAGGAATGGGTGTAAGATGATTAGTTGCATTGTGACAGTTGAGCACATTGCCAGTTTTCTATAGCTGAGGTGGAAATCCACGTAAATCAGCTTAACTCTTGTTCACAGCAGTTTATGAGCTTATGAACAGAAATTAGTCACATTATTGTGCACAGCCACCCATTTAAGGACGAACCTCATCCACTCAGACTTTTTAAAAGGCTTGTGAATAATTTAAATGGCATAGTGGATAAAGTACATGTGGATAATATGAGACACTTTAGAGGAAGAAGCCAGCATTTAAACCAGCGCAGAGTGAAAATTTATGATGAAAGTATTATCATTGTATTACACCACACTGTCTTGGAAGTTCTCGTAATTGGCTTTTCTTTTTATCACAAAATTGGCCCAGTGAACTAAAGTTCAGTTACTGAATCCTAGTGGTCAGATAGTTTAGTTTGCCAAAGGCTTGATAAGTGGACAAACTCAAGACACTTAAAGAGGCAGAGCCTCCTATTTGCACACTAAGTAAGAGCATGTATTGGCATTGAACTACAACACACAGACACACACCCTGTGGTTGAATTCCTTATTTAACTTTATGATCTATGATTGTTGTGCTGCTTATTTTCTTTTCCTTTTTGTTGAATCTCACTGTGGTTCAGCGCCTTGGTCCGTCCTCCCGATGTGTATTACTCTATAAATGAAATTTTGTTGTTGTTGTTGTGTTCACTTTTGGAGCGTCGGTGGCTTCTGGTTTTGTCTTCCATTCATGCAGCACTTTCTTTCTATTGAAAATTTATTTTTATAACCTAACACTTTTCCTCCAAAAGAATTCAATTTGAGGACTTGGAGATAGAGGTGAGGGACCTCAGTCTGATTCCATCCAGCACTTTGTTTTGATGGATTCTACAAATAGTTTCCTTTGTTGATTTTTTTAAAAACAGGCTTACTGATCATTGCTCATGATGTATATTTTAATGCCTACAAATGCAATGCTCTTTCTAAAATAGCTTCAAATATAGCTTCAGTTAATTAAATAACTTTGTCTTAATTGTAATAAAATGTGACAATCCTTGCATTTGATATGGCACCTGTCACATTGGAAGGACATTTCAGATCACTTCACAAGACTTTCTGTGTAATGACTGTATTTTGTGGGTGAATGCAGGAACCTAATGCAGTAGTGCCATGAAGTGAATGACCAATTTTATACATCACAGAGAAACTGTTCGGATATCTGGTTGTCCAACCATGAAAAATAATCGATCTGTAAAATATTAATTTGGCACTCCCAATAATTTATAAGCTTTTTTTTTGTTTTGATTTGCATTATACCTGATTGTTAAACCTCTTTTTTTTAAAAAAAACTAATGGAATACAAATAAAACTACCGATGCATTTCCTGCAGTTTCCTGAATATTTGGATGAAGAGGACCCTGTGTCCCATTTGATCTCATCCTTTCAAATATGTATCATACAGCTCTCCCATTGCAAATGAGTCCAGTGTCCCAACCTGTTCCAGTTAAGTGGGCAAATGAATACTTCCTGGTATCTGTCCTGGAAAATCCCTGAGCTCCCTGAACCTATACCTTATTTTCCTGCCTTGGAGTATCTGAAAGTATTGTTCTGGGTTTACTTTATCCATCCATTTATAACCTTTAAATTCTCAAGTGTGGGGTAGTGGGAATTTGCTTATAGAAGATCCAAGGACCAGTGGGGGTTAAACAACGTATGGTCCCTGAAATCAATTCAGGTTGATAATAGCAACATTTACCCCATAGTTTCGAAGATATTAGCCCTACAAGTGGTTAGTAAATCTGGGTCAATTATCATATTTTAGAAAGGGACTTGGATAAATATGTAAAGAGCATGGGGGAAAAGCGATGGGATTAGAGTAAATTGCTTAGTTGGGGAAGCTAGCGCTAGTACAAACACAGGCACAATGAGCCGAATGACCTATTACTGAAACCTCTGGTTCTATATTTAGTATCTAACCACTTATCATTGGCGCCTGAAGCCTTCTGTATTTTGCCTTTTGTATTTGAAACAGTGAACCTTATTTGTCTGTGCTTGGATTAGTATGGCTGTGTATACTCTCTAGAATCTAGATAATGTAGAGTATTTAGGGCCTGTTTCGGAACTGTATGGCTAAAAAAAATAGCAAGGACTTAGTATATAGAGAGCCACAAAAATGTAAAGGTTGAGGATAATTATTACTGACTGTGCTTCATTCTGTGAATGAAGATTTCTCCCCAAATGTATCACTTATCCTCAATCACAGTACTTGCAGATGCGAATTAGCTGAATGTACAGACTACTGAGCTGGAGTGAGGATCTGCCTAATATAATTTTATTTTCCTACTTGTTTATGTTGCTGGGAAGTCTCTTTATATTAGAAGCTCATTAAAAAAAAATCAATTGTAGTAGAAGTAGAAAAGCAGCCAAACTGTGGGGCAATATATTTGACATGTTATACTCCAGCTGTAGACTACATATTCTTGGGCTGAAATTTCAGTCAGCTTTGCATGTAACAACTCCTTTAGTGATGTCAGCTGTCAGTAGGGTTTCTCCCCTCCATCAGAATTGAACATTGATTAATGTACATTTTATATTGTAATCCTTACATTTTGTTATTGGACTTTTCAAAATGGTAAAATATCTCAAAGCAATTTGCAGACTTCACTGTGAAGAGGCGTGATTAAGTGACATGTATTTTATAAGCGAACACAGCAACCAATTTAAGTACGAACACACATGAAGTGAATGTCTAATTAATTTGGAGGACTGTCGGCCAAGACAACTGGGAAAAATTCCCTTCTGTTTTCAAGTAGTGCTATGGGATCTTTAATGTTCACTAAACAGGGAGCTTGGACATTGGTTTATATTTTGTCTGAAGGATTGTACTTCCAACAGTGTAACCTTCCTCCACATCCCAAACATTGTACTGGATTGTCAGCCTGTCCTAGATTATGAGCTCAAGATAATGGGGCTTTAACCCATGACCTTCCGTTTCAAAGATGAGAGTAACTGAGCCAGGCTGATGCCAATTGGATCAACACGCTCAATATTAATGAAGTTCTATATCTTATTCTACATCTGTTGTGTGAAGGAGAGTGTAGATTAGTGCTTGTTAGACACAAATAAGGAATGGGACAAAATGATTTGCTTGCTTCTGTATTGTATTATTTTGCCCACAAAATCTACAGACACTACACTTTACAGTATATTCTGTAAAGCGCTTTAAGATGTCTCGGAAGGAGTGATTAGGCGCTCTATCAAGTGCAAGGATTATTATTATTCCAAATGTCAACCATCTACCTGCCTTCATGCGAGCAACTTACTGCTCAGGTGCAAATATCTCACCAAAACCAAAGTAAAACGAGCTGTGTGAACACCAAATGTACATGACCATCCCTGCGAAGTGCTCTTAGACTTTATCGTATGTGAAGGCTTATATAATTGAAAATAGATTGATGTAAGAGTTCAATGCATTTCATGAGGATGTGTCAGATGAACTCTCCCTTCTATAATTTTAACCTGTAACATTCCAACCTGCCCCAGCAGCCCAACCAACTCGAATGGTGCTATATAAATGCAAACTGTTGTTTTGTTGTTGTTGTTGTTGTTTTTCTTACACAGGTTAAAAAGTCTTTTTTTTTAAGTAAATAAGGATTTGTATTCCAGGGGCAAATCTTGCAGGACCATTACCTTTGATCAATTTAAGGAGGGTCTTGAAGAGCTCGCAGTGAAGAGATTTAAAGGCAAGGCTGATGAGGAAGCTGTCCAAGAATTGTACAAGTTAATTGAAGGGAAATACCCCATCATTTCTGGTGTCACGGTACGTGCAAGAGTTTTTAAAAAAAATTTGAGCTAAGTATCCATTTTCTGTTATGTATTTTAGGAGGGAATATTGCACGATTTGAAAGTTAAACAGGGAAGCCTTAGATAATTATTTTAACGGAATCGTTACCACAGATGGTTCACTTAAATAACAGATGCTGATGTATCAGAGGTATGCCTTTCTATCAATTTAAAACAAAAACAAAGTGGCTCTGTCTGCCAATCTAGAATGTCACAGTAATTGTTTCATTCCAATACTATGGAGTGTTCTTCAAACAACAGGAAAAGAGCGCTTTGCAGTGCAATGGATTTACTCCGTTGGTTTTTTAAAATCAATGCTCAAAGCATCATAGAATCGTACAGCATAGTATAACAATGCTCTTCATTGTTGTGCTGTAGATGCTCAGAGAAATGTATGTTTCCACATGTGTAGAAGGAAGAACAGATATACAAGGCTTCCAATAATCTGTACTCCTTTACAAAGATGACCTACTTGTGCAAGCTTTCTACTGTCCACATCTTTGTAACTCGGCGAGATCCTCCTTTACGTGTGTGTGTGTGTGTGTAGGTGTGTGTCCAATGCCTTGGGACGTGTTCCCGACGTGAAAGGCACGATACATATGTAATTTTGTTGGTTGTTGTTGTTGACTCCCTGCTTGCATATGTGCAGCTTCTATTCTAGTCAAACCTGGACGAGCCTATCAGAGAGTGTTTGAATAACTTTTGGTGGTTTTCATAGTTTCACCTCTGGCTTGCACACCCCACTCACACTCCACTCTCATTCTTCAACTGTGCTTTGTGGAGCACTGTGAAACCTACTGGTTACACCATTGTGCGTGTTTTGTGTGTGATAATTATGTAGCCCAGCAACCAATTAATTGGTGAAAACAGTTAAAGTAAAATAGTGATTCTTACTGCTTTAGGGCACAAAGCATTTCAAAGTAAAGGCTTGGCATAAGATGAACATAGAGACGCTGACTGCCACACCTACTTGTTGACTGCAAGCTAACATCAAGTAGTTTACACTTGGGCAACAGTTAGTACAGAAAAACTCATTTTCATCTTCCATTGTATAATCACCTAACTCGCACATGCACCCGAGTCCCATTCAGTTTCCTATCAAAACCTTTGCACTAGTCATATTAATCATCTCCTAACTTGTGAAGCCACTAACCTATCGTCCATTACACTAACGTCTTGCCAGGTCAAGGAGAAATGTAGACTTGACATGTCACTGAATTCTCACTTACCGGCTATAGTGAATTAAGCAGGTGCAGTGCAGATTATTGATTAAATTAGATTTTATTAGACTTGTACCAGTTTGCCTGCAACACATACTTTGTAAGTCATATTAAATGTTATGGTCCTGACTGATACAACTTGTGTGAGTTTTACTGTACTGCTTTGTTCACCAAGCTCAACTGTGCCGGGTGTTTATGCGAGAAATTAAAACTCTGGATGTAAGATTCTGTTTTCATATCAGAAATCCTTTTTATTAAGTATGATATTCATGTTATTTCTGTCTCTGCAGATGGCAGTGCTGTCTCCCACAGTGTCGCGGCTTACAGACACCTCGAAATTTACCGGCTCTCACAAAGAAAGATTTGATCAAAGCGGAAGGGGCAAAGGAAAGGCAGGCAGAGAATATCTGGTGGACAAGACCGGTTATGTAGCTGGGTATAAACACGCTGGCACGTACGACCAGAAAGTGAAAGGAACTAAGCACGAGTAAGCTCTTATTAAACAAGGGAATTCACCAGCTTATCCATGTCAATGCAACCATTCCTAAGAAAACTTCTGATTAAAAGAAACTAAAGCTGAAATCCATTTATTTTTTATTTCAATGTATTGCCAGTCTTTTTTTTAGAAAAAGCCTTAGTACTTTGTTTTAGAGAATTGTTGCATTGATAGACTGATGCTGCTGGTGGAGGAGAACTGTTATGGTTCAGCACAAACTAAACTCAATTTCCCCTTTCGCCTTCTCTCTTCACTCTCCAGTCAATTGTATCGTTGATGAAATGATTGGCATTGGTTAATGACTCTTTGTTCTTGTCCTTGGCTGGTGACGGACTCCTAAAGCCCAAAGTTGGACATTAATACTTTACAGATGTGTCATAATCAGAGAGCCTGCCAGGAGATAACAAATGATGCTCCTTTGTTCATCAAGGAGAGAAATAGCGTTGGTTCATTCTGAAACGCTATGGTGGGCGATCACCACGTCTTAATGTCTAGCAATATACTGCATTGATTCCAACAAAGTGAGTTAGTTACTCAGGAGATCGCAGGGTAAGGTTGATTTGCTGAGGATGGGACGCAGTATTTTGGAAATGCTAAAGGAACCATGAAAGTGTCATGTGGGAGTGTGGCTAATCAAAAGCATGAATGGAAAAGAAAAGGCAGGTTCTCATTAACAAGAACAATCCAAAGGACTCCTGGAGGACACATGACTGAAACCATCCCAGTTTGGAAACTGGTCCCCACAATGATCTGATCCAAAGCTAAAAAGTGTTTAACATGAATGAGTCAAGGATGTTCAGCCAAATTTGCCCAAAGAATGTTGTACTCTATGCCCAAAATGGGGTGAAAAAAAAGCATCGGCCAAATGCAGTGACCACCCACTATGGAAACTGCTTGAATTGGACACAGAATTGCAAATCATTGGTTGCTGGGAAAATCTGAATTTGCTTGTAGTTCCTGTTGTGCTTAACCACTTGAGTGCTAGTGATGATCGAGTGGTGGGTGCCATGCTCGTGACTATTCTCACTATTTCCGTGAGAGTGGAGGAAGCGCGTTTGAGTGAGCAAAAGTATTTCCCAAGAATCAGTGTCTGCCAGGTCATCAGTTCCTCTTAGATGATCGATCCTTCAAACACTGGACCAGGAGATGTGCACAGGTATAGCCAATAAACACATCTTGTAAATCTTGAACTGACATGGCAGTTACCAAGAAGCAGCACTGTCAACTGGCTGAGATCAGGACGATCTCACAAAGTAACATAGACAGAAAAGCTTTTTTCTTCGATGAAGATTACCTATTGATTGCCACTGATGAATTGGACCATTGGTAGTTATTGATTTTTTGAGGTTTGGTATTGTTACGGGGAGGAGGTTGAGATAATGTGAAGATACTTCAAACCAGATTTGCAAGACTGTTGGGGGGCAGATGTCAAAGACGAAGATAGAGGGTACCTTTACGCTGCTCATCTTGAGCCCCAGGAAAGGGAACATCGTTGTTACTAAAGTCCTGCCAGGATGTCTCCCCTGCTTGCCTGAACACATTGGAATCCGTTGTCTCCCTGGGGAGTGATTTCATGGGTGCCAGCCAGCCAAGTGGCTATTCTATGTGAATTCATGTGTGAATGTTGACCAGGTTATTGAACTTTGATGAAGGCATCACTGCCAAGGGCTACCCCATCTTTAGCCAATCCATACATGTGCATGGTTTCTAGATAGTAATGAGGAGTGGAAACACAGTTTATTTCCATTCTAATCCAAGAATGCCAAGGCCAACCGTATGGTCCTGACTAATATCAGCTAACTGAGCACAGACTGGGATTTGCAGCTGCAAACTCCAGTCTGCAAGGCTCAATGCCCTCACCCACCGGAGAGGTTGGGAATTGACCAGTCTGTAACATCACTGACTGAAATAAAATAGTGAATCATGGGTGTATATAATGCAGATTATCATTATATAATATAGTCTTAAGAAGGCCAACTGTTCATTGTACAGAAGAAACCCGTTTATCCAGCATCCGCGGGACCTGGCCAATGCCGGTTAAAGCGCCTGCCGGATATTGGGGTCGAAAACCCACTACAAAAAAATTAAAGTTCTTTTAACACACCAGACACACCGGACTAAATAATAACAGATAACAACAGAATATTACATTGGTACCCACTGTCAAAACCACTCCCCCACGCCTCTCACCCCCACCAGTTGAGGTTTACAGTCCAGCGACCCTCCTCCAAATGGAGGATGCCAAGCGGGCGAAAAAAACGGCAACGCGATTTTAAAGTCGCGCAACTTTACTACTGTGAGTCAAACCTCTGGACTCTACTAACGGCAAACCGAAATACTGAACCTGTGTGACAATGTGGGTTATCGGCTAGCGTTATCGGCTTGCAGCTAGTATGACTTTAAAGTCATATGTGCTCCGTTTCTTTCTCCCGCTTGGCGTGCCCCACTCCAAAAAGAGTCACTGGACTATAAACTCCAACTGCAGCATCATGGCTTCAAGCGCAGCATCTACCAGCAAAGGTAAAAAGCGCAAGAGAGTAGCCCCAACAACAAGTACCAATACAACACTCTGCCATCACGTTATTATTTATGCATTTACTAATACTCCACTGCTATTGTTCCGGTTTATCGAATGGGGACTTTTTTTTTGGCGTGCCGGTTATACGGAAGTGCCGGTGCATCGAGTCACGGATAAACGGGCCTCTACTGTATTTCCAAACTATTGATGCCTTGTTCTGTAGGTATAGAAGTAAAATACATAATCCTGCCAATTTGTAGTTATTCTTCTCTCCTGCCAATTATTGGGTACTAGATATAGTTTAAAACTGGAATAGGGTGGAATCCATAGAACAGCTGTCCCGAATTCTAATGGTGTTAACACAATTGGATCAGTATTTATCAAAATGCTTCTCTCAGATGAAATAATCTGTATTTTATCCATTGTGTGCACAATAGCTGTGGACCTCGTTCTCTGTTGTTAGAACAATAATCCTTCTCTCTTCCCCACCCACCAATTAACACCTCAAATCTGGCAAATACTGACTTTTGCGCTTGACATACTGCCATTGTTCTATTCCACTTTATCTGAACTTGAGCAAACTTTCTCTCCTTGACTGAGAGATACTTTACTTTATCTTATCTTTAATGATCTTAGGGGCTGTCTGCACACTTTAGAGGATTGTTTCTGCACTGTAAGCGCTACTACTGTTTTGATCAATTAAACCGTCATCTGAGCTACACATGCAATTTCTAACTTGTAAATGAGTGGTGTAACATATGATAGTTTTGGTTAGTATTGTTATTAAGATAACACCTGCAAAAATAGTGTGGCAATCCAGTAGTTTCAATGTTTTCTACAACATAAATGGAAAATTACATCAGATCAGTTATCATTCAACACACAGCCCTCCTCGTGATTGAAGAGACAAATGGGACAAAGCAAATTCAGGAGCTAGAAGAGCTTGACATTTTTAAATGTGATCCAAAATATTCTCTTTCCTATCACAGAAAATGACAAAGGGAAACACACTTTGTCCACCCGTTTTAGAATTGTGGATTTTCTAGTAGATAACCTACACCAAATTGATCGTTCATATGTTTAGAGCTTCTGAATGAAAAAAATTCAGACATTTACTGCTGAAAATGTATCAGACATTTGTTTTCATTGTTTATTGAGAAGGAGGAATGGTCTAGATCATAACTTTGTCCACAACTACTGTTGTGGATAACACTCAATCCTTCGGCAAAAGTGGTCAAGTTATTTCTTGCCTCTGCAAGACAAACTGATCTGTGATGTCAGCTTATTTCTGCAGGAAATTGTTTCAAATAGCAATACCTCCAGGGTGATAGGTCAGAGCTGAAGACTTGTGGGTCACTGTGACATACAGGGTGTCTCTATGGACAATATAGGCCAAGGTTCCAGGAAGGATGCTTCTTTAATATTGGCTCCATTATCTACAATGTGACTCAAACTGGTAGATCAAGGGCAGGTTTATCCTATCTCTGGAATAGAGTTGAGCACTTTGCTTGAACTGAGGCAAGCAATAGACGCTAGTAAGAAACAAATAGATGACTATGTTGGATGTCTCTTACTATACTACTCCTTTACCAATGATTATCATTGCAATTACCCCCAATACTACCCGAGAAGAATATTTCAGAGCTACAGGAGAAAAATGAATGAAATAAAACAGAAAAATTATAGCTTTGCGGTATGTTGCCATATTGGAAAAGCGTACAAAGAATTGTTAACCCAAGTGCAAAATAGTCAGTTTTGCAGTCATTCCCTTGGTCCATATTTTCTCCCAACTTGTAAATTTTACATGTGGGAAGTTAACTCAGTCTACAAATTGTATTTTAATATTGTAAATAACTGATCTAAGAGTTGTGTACACATGCTGTATTTGTGTTGATTTCAAATTATAATACTGTACACTGATCTACACCATTGATTATTGTCAATGCTTGGATTATCTTAAAATAGTAGTAAGCTATGAATTGTAGCATATTCTAAAATGCATGATTACACTGCCTTGTCTTTCACTTTAGACCAAATTTGTTCAGAAACATCTAACACATTTTCATAATAGTACTTTACAATGAGTTCATCTAATTCCATTTGCTAATTGTTGCTTTTTTTTTGTTTTCTCATCTAAATGTATGACATTTCTGTCCTTAGGTTGAGGATCCAAGATCTGACATTGCTGAATTTTGACAGCTTTTGTTGTCAACTCAATGTCCACACTAAGTGAAGTCTATACTACTGTACCAGATTTACGGCATAGTAGTATTTGGGACAAGCAATGCGGTCATGACTGCTAAGGCTGTAGGAAAATCATAACTTTCTTACAGCCTCAGTTAGGTCTAATATGCTTACAAAGTTTATCTGTAATTTAAAAAGATTGTACGGATCCTAATGCATACAAATCATATTATAACCCAACTGTCTACGAATGGACTCATTACTGAACTGGTTCTGGTCTGAAAAAGGGAGCTTCTAGTTTAATGCAGAACTAAGCAAAGGTCTTTTACCAATTAGTTGTATTCACAATGTTGCAATGGAAATTCAAATGGGCTGAATTCCAGAGGTTTAGAGAATGTTATGGTTCTCATGGAATAATCAGTGATTGAAGATTCATACATTTATAATGCTTGACTGGGAGCTTTGATTGTACATCTTTTATGGGATTGCATGTAGTACAGCAGAAAAGGCTGGATCATGTTGTAATTACTGGAAGTTATGCAAGAAATGGGGGTTAAATAAATTCTATGTTGCACATAGGGGCTGCCAAAATAACAACCAATGTCGATGGTTTAAAACACATTGCTGTGTCATTATCGTGATGGTATCTTGTATTTACAACACTTCTGCTTGCCCTTTACGGCTGTAGACAAAGTCATTCGGAACAAACTAGACAGTTTGCAAAGCAATGTAAATTCTCCTTGCATCACTAATAAAGCGAGTATACAATGGTATTTTATGAGATTGTATGGCTGGTCAGTGATCCAGTATGTTGTGTCAAATTTAGTGTCTCATTCAGTTCAGTGTGCAGTTTGCATGACTACTTTTTAGTAGTCATGCAAGTAGTGGAGCTCCTGTGGCTTAGTGGTTAGAGCACTTGTCTTGCAAGCCGGGGAGACCAAGCTGGGGAGACCTGTGTGTTTGAATCCAGGCAAGTCAAGGTGAAACCTTGAGCAAGTTTCCTTACTCCACTCGCCTAATAATAATCCATCTAAACAAGAACCACAATAATAAAATTGGTCATTTCAATCCGCGACTGTTTGTGGGACACTGCTGTGCGCAATTGGCTGCCGCAATTTGCCCACAAATATATACAATCAATTCACTTTACAGTATATTCTGTGAAGCGCCTTTGGGACGTTGATAAGATGTGAAAAGCGCTATGTCAAATGCAAGGATGATTATTATTATTATTAGTTCCTCGGATCACTTCAACTTCCCCCGAGTGAATTGAGTTGCAAATCCCATGCAGTCATTCTGAACAAAGATGGACAGATTCAATGAATAGAGAGATGAAACTCCATTAATTTGGGCAAAATGCTCCATGAATGTTATTTGCTGTATGCTTTGGGTTGATTCTCCTCTTGTAAAGCTCAAACCCGCACTTGTTGGAAGTCAAATAACCAACAAGTGACTATCCTCCTTTGAGGGGAAGTAAGCAAGGTCATCTTGGAGCTGAACTGGCTCCAACGTGACCAGTTTGGCCACAAAATATCAGAATCAAGCCAACCTGGTACTCTAGTTTCCTAGCCAAGTTGATACTACAGTACTCCAGCCCTGCTGCTAACAGACTAGCCAGCGTGACACATTAATAGGACTTGGGAGTGGCAGATTAGTCAATGGGAGGCGGTATTTTTCTCAGTTAGCTCCTGTTAATGTCCCCTATCTTTTCTCTGCAGGCTGCTCACTGCTAACCACAATGAGTGCCCTGCCCACTCTCCCCACTCTGTGCTACCTCTAGCCCTCAGAGCCTCCTAAAGGTTAACCATGCCCCACTTATCCACCGCCTCACATCTTAGCGTGCGCATTCTGACTGCCGCTCCAGACCCCAGCTGGTCCTCCTTCGAAATGCCCCCCCTTGCTGCAACTCTCCCACTCTGATCTGCTCTCTCTCCGCTCTCCGCGCCTCCTAACCCTACTTGACCACCGCACAGCCTCCCTCTGTTCCAGCCTGGAAATCCTCCACCGGGCTCACCGTGGCACTCGGCGTTGGATGTCCAGCTGCAGCCACACTGACTGCTCCATTCCTCACTACCGCCACGAGCCACGTTGGACCCAGACCCCGAGGGCTAACCTCTCCTCCCTCATCTGAATCCCCACCCGCCCTGTCAACCACTCCACTACCTCTTCGCATCCCACACATCCCCCTACCAACTGTCGCCACCATCATCTCCAAAATTTATAGAGTCCTGTAGCTCACTGGTTAGACCACTCACCTTACAAGCGAGAGACCTGGGTTCAATTCCATGCAGGGCAAAACCATGGTCAAGTTTCCTTACTCTACACGCCTAATAATAATCCCTCAAAAGAAATTGGTCGTTTAAGTCCACGACTGGCCACACAGACAACTGCTGTGTGCAATTGTCTGCCACGTTTCGACCACAAATATTAAGTCATTTCACTTTACAGTATATTCTGTGAAGCGTTTGAGATATCTAGAAGACATGAAAAGCACTATATCAAATGCAAGGATTATGATTATTTATCTCCACCTTCCTAGTTTCCGTCTGTCTCTGCTCCGATTGCGTCATCGTCCTCTTCAACCTTAACCTCCATTTCACCTACTCTTGCTCCACCTCCTTGGACTTCTCTTCACTCCTCTCCTCTCAACCTCTCCCTCCACATCTGCCACCCGCTTAACCTGGTAATCACCTGGGGCTTCAGTGTTGCAGATTTCACCACCACTGACAAGGCCATCTCCGACCACCATTATATCTCCGTCAACTCCTCTATCCCTCTCCCCATGCCCTCCATACCTCCCACCATCTTCTACCCCCATGGAAGAAAATCTCCCCACAATCCCTCTCCGCCGCCTTGGAGTCCTCTGAACTACTCCCACTCTGGCCCACCTCCTGCACCTACCCAACTTCTGCACATACCCAACCTCCTCCACAGCACCGTCTCCACTGCACACAACACCCTTGCCCACTTTCCGAACTGCCTCCTATTGTTGAACCTCACCCTGTTCCACCAGCCACCTCCGCTTACTCAAGGGCCAGGATGGGCTGCTAAACGCACTTGGCTCAAATCCTAACAGTCCACTGTCATATCTGATTGGACTGCATCAAAACTTACTGCTCCACTCTGGCCTCTGCCAAATCTTCCTTATACTCCAGGATAACCCTCTGCTCTCTCCGCCATGTCTCGCAGATTCTTTCCTCCAATTCCCACTGTAAGAAGATGCTGGATTTCCTCGAGCCCAAAATCAAGAGAATCCACTCACAGTTGTCACCGCCCTTCCAATTTCCACCCCCACACCCCCCCTCTCCACCTCCCTCCCACACTCCGACTCCTACCCGTCCCTCCTTCCACACATCTCCCCATCCTCTGTCATCCCAACCATATCCGATATGAAGCCCACCTGAACCCCACCCCTAACCCCACCTCCTTACCTCCCAGCTCCAACTCCTTGACCCACCACTCGCTGACGGTATCAACCTGTCCTTCTCATCTGGCACCGTTCCCACACTGCTCAAAACAGCCACTATCACCACCATTCTGAGGAAACTTTCCCTCAACACTTCAGTTTTCAAGCTATCGGCCCATCTCCAACCTTTCTTTTCTGTCAAAGGTCCTTGCAAGAATTGTTGCCTCCCAGCTTCGCTCTATACTATCATCCCACTCCCTCCATGAGCCCCTCCAATTGCACAGAAATTGCCATGATTAAGGTCACTAATGATAACCTGACCATTTGTGACCAGGGCTCCCTCTGCATCTTCGTCCTCCTTGACCTATCCGCTGCCTTCGATATTGTGGACCATTCAATCTTCAGCCACAGCATCTCCTTCCACCTCAACTTTCAAGGTTCTGTCCATGACCTGATTCAGGTCTTATGTTTCACAATGTCTCCACTTTGTGTCTGCCAACAGCCCCTCCAGCCCCCACACCGTCTCGTGCAGCGTTCTTCGGGGCTCTGTCCTTGGTCCTCTTCATATGTTCCCCCTCGGTGACATCATCCACAGACATGGGGTAAATTTCCACATGTATGTGGATGACACCCAACTCTATCTCCTCGCTTCCACCCTCAACTTCAGCTCAACGTCAGCAACAATGATGCCCTCCTGATTGGCTCACAGTGCATCCGCACCTCAGACACGTCCAAGGCTGCACACTCCACCTCTCAAAGTCAGTCAGGAACCTGGGTGTCTTGCTTGACCTTGAACTGTCCTTCCTCCCCCACACCATGACCAGCACTTCCACCCCCTCTGTAACATTCTGCCACTGCCTCACCCTTCAAGCTGCCGAAACCCTCATGCATGCATTTGTCACATCAAGCTCGACTATTGAAACTTCCTCTTCGTCGGCCTTTCTAGCTCTTCCCTTCACAAGCTGCAGACCATCCAGAACTCTGCAACTCATGTCCTCTCCTGCACTAAGCTCCGCGAATACATCACTCCCACCCTCGCCTGGCGCCATTGGCTCCCCATTCCCCAGAGGATCAAATTTAAGATCCTCATTCTCACTTTCAAGGCCATTCATGGCCTTGCCCCTTCCTATCTCTCCGACCTGCTGACTCCCTATCAACCTGTCCACCCCTTCTGTTCAGCTTGCTCTGGTCTGCTCCATGTCCCCTGCCCAACCCGCCCTACCATTGGTGGCCAGGCTTTCAGCCCCAGTGTTCCAACACTCTGGAGCTCCATTCCACAGTCCATTCGCCTCGCTTCCTCCCTTGCCTCATTCAAAACCCTCCTCTTTGATTGTGGCTTCTGCCACCTTCCCAACTATCTCCCTCCCTCCCACCCATCCTGCCCCTCCTTGTTCGGGTCCTGACCCCTGACTGTTCAGCACTTCAGGAGGTCCACTGGATGTGAAAGGTGCTCTATAATTTTGTTGTTGCTGTTAATCCTGCCAGTTTAAGATCAAATACGCAGGATGCTCCTAGCTGGACAAGCAGTGGGAAGCTTTCCAAACAGTGCTTTAAATGACAAGCTAAGCCATATGTATTGCACAAGCTTGGCAAATCAGCTGACCAGCAGAGAATCACATCTGCTACCAAAATGAGTAACTTTACTGATCTGTTCAAAATTCCTCCTGTTATTGATTCTACTCTGGTTTGGCCTCTTGTTTGGAAAACGTCTGTTAACACAATCGATGAAGATCTGAGGCTTGATTTCTGTTCATTTCTGCTCTAATGTTGCATGTCACTCACCAAGGGAGTAAAAGCTACACGGTGACTTGCTATTGTTCACTATTCTCTGCCTTCACATTATCTTTTAACCCTGCCCCCAATGACCGTAACAACAGCAGCATTGCAGAATCATTGTTGGAAAGATGAAATGTTGGATTCTGTTTAACAGTAGTTTTATTCTTACCAACTGTCTCTGTTACTATTGGTAATTCACTTCCTGGTTTTATAAAAAATCAAGTTTGTATGAAAATGCAGCTCTTATAAAGACTGTTTAGATAATATAGAAATCTATGATCCACCCCTCTCCAGATGGTAATGTTTATAGATTGCTGAGTTTACCAGGTGTGGGGAAAATATGGATTTAGTCCTAGAATACAATTGTGTAAAATAATGATCCTAACATCCTACTGAAGCACTTGTACCTTCTCAACTATTTGTAATCTGGTTAACGATTGCCTAGCCAAACCATTTGCTTTGAAGTTTGAATTGCAGTGGTGGTATTGTATATTCATTCTGTTCATTAGCTGTTGGAAACTGACAATGTACAGGTGCTGAATTATCTTGTCCCATTAAAAATCAATTGAAGCCTCAAGAGAATGTGTTGTATATATCTTTGCTCAAATTATTGAATCACTGAAAACCTACTCTGTGAAATGAGTGGCTATTAATACATAGTACAGTACTGGTATTACATAATATATGTAATATACAGTACATTATTATGGGTATGGAAAAATGTTTGGTGAGTTCCCTTACTTCACACGCCTGTTTATCTAGCAGTTAGTAGGAACCTGGGTTGTTAGTTGATTGGCGGATAGCTTTTCTGGAAGTAATAATTCCTTAAAAAAAAATTGGTAATTTCAACCCATGACTGTTTGTGGGACATTGCTATGCGCAATTGGCTGCCATGTTTTGCACGCAAAATATATTGTCAGTTTACTTTATATTTTGTGAAGCGCTTTGAGACGTCTCAAAGATGTGATCAAGCGCAATATCAAAAGTAACGTTCATTATTATTATTCTAAACCTTTATTTGATGTGGATCAACATCTCAAAGCTCTTCAGTTTTTTTGTTGTAAAAAAACAAGTCGTGAGGTGATTATATTCATAGGGGAATGTGCTAGCCACTTTGCACACAGTAAGGTCACACAGACACTGAGGGAAAGTTTTTTTTCTCAAATTGTACCGTGGGATCTTTCATGTCCCCCTGCACAGGTAGGCAAAGGTAGGCAGGGCACAGGTAGGGAGATGGTTCAACATAGTGGACTACGTCTCCCAACAACACAGCATTTCTCCAGCAATGCATTTGAAGTATCAACCTGCATTATGAGCTCAATCAACATCTTGATGTGGGGCATGAACCCATGCTTCTGACAAGAGACAATGTCCAGCCTGGCCATTAATAAAGTAAATAAGAAAAGTAGACAATTTATGAGTCAACAGATTACTTTACCGCAAACTTCTGGGCCAGGTTGCTGCAGGTGAATTCTTCCATACCGACAGGTTAAATAAAGTGGTACGGAATGTGTTTAATGTGCAGGTTAAAAGTGCTGAGGGAATATTACAGCATTGATGTTTATCTACTTCTGTTTATGATGAACACAGTTTTATTTCGGATTTGAGGACCCAGATATAAATCAGCTTTTGATTCCCTAGAATTCACAAACGTTATAACCGTTTCTAATTCAAAATTGTATCTTGAGAGAGTGAGGCCAAGTGGGACTCTGGAGTTTTTCCAACTGAGAAGAGAAAATGCAAGACCCAATTACTGTGACCTGCTATCCCAGCCACTGTCTACAAAGTAATATTTTAGAGCTTGGGAGCAAGTCTTATCAGCAACTTTAACAAAATTTAACATAGTACAGAACGGGAATGTTAAGATCAAATTAAAATAAATAAGGTCTAATTTTTTTCTATTTAACAAAATACCTGTAGATTGCAGGGTAAAATAGGCAGTTTTATAACAAACTCACACATAATTTAATTGTATTTTAGGGCGAGTCTCAGATGTCGTGATTATGATTTGCTGCTTATTTTACCCGCAATAATATTCCACCTCTGCTGCCAGACGTCAACTGGAGGCAAAAGCAATCTTAGAAATGTAAGCTCTTTTTTTTTGCCATGGTTTACGTTTTGTTCTGTTTGGACTAGACAAGAAATGATTAAACAGGATGTGGAACAAAGGTTTGCAAGTCCACTGGTTTTACCAACCATTTGTGGAAATCTAGGTACAACTTTACCTCATGTATGTATGGACTACTATATAAGTATTGACTATTTTCTAACACTAATACAGAATTTTTAATATAGAACTAATTTCTACCACAAGCCATTGGTGACTACAATCATAATAGTTTATTGCTAGTCTTTTTTAATGGTCTTACATTTTGTAAATGTTATCTTGAATTGCCAGTTGATTGAACAAGATAATTTGTGCACCGGTTGCTTTTAAAAGGGGGGAAGAAATGGTAATGGAAATAAGGGCTGCTAAGTGTTACGAAATCAAAGCTGTGTGTAGATCTGAGATGAATATGATTAGTTGTACTGACATTTTGAATTACTGATTTACAGTGCAGTGCTTTCCCTACACTGGGAACAAAGCAAAATGACCGAGTAAATCGAGAACAAAGAATCAGTTAACCAGATAAATACCAATTATAAGTAAACTTTAAGCAAACATTTTTAATTAAAAAGTACAAATTACACAAAAAGACAGTAGTCACACACAATACACAGAAGTTTTTTTAAAAAAAAATCAATAAATAGTCACAAAAGTATAAAATATTATTGTGATGAAGACAAGTCTATCATTGTACAGACCACCATTCGGTCTCCCCCAACTTCATGGACAATGGTTGGGTCTGAAGCAGGCATTGGTGTTACTGTCTTATATTTCATTCAACCCAAGTTCATGGTAGCAGCTTTAACTCTGTTTGTTGTAACTACCAACTGTCTCCAGGACAATTTTCGATAATGCGAGAGGAATTGACTGACTCACTCGATTTCACCAGTCATAATTATAACATCACCAAAGTATCACTGGAGCGTGACATTTAAGTCATTTTAGGACAAGACACTTATCATATTAGGATGGATACAACTTTTTGTGTTCAAAAGATATTTTTAATTTTAAAAAAATCATTACATAAAAATGACCACGAAGTCTGGTTTTAAGGAGCACTTCTATGAAAGTTGACCGATAGATGCCTGTTCCAAATTTACTTTCTTGAAGGTCGATGTGGAAGGGTAGGGTGTGGTTCCACAGGTGTTAGCCACCCTTCAAATACCTCACGTTAAGCACCTGTTCTTTATGTGAGTCTAAACAGTTGCAGCTGTTTTGACTACACAGGAGTGAAGCATCACAAATTGACACACATGTGCTTTGCAATGATGTTGGAATTCAAACTTCTGAAAATACTGCCACTTCTTGGAAATCTGACTTCACTGGTAGAGGGTGGGCAGGGGGAGTGGTTGAGTGCTTTGAGATTACTACTCAGGTTTGAGGATTAGAAGAGGGAAATGACAAATCATCTTGAAGTTTATGACCAAGACTGCTGGTAAAAGGAGAAATCTTGGTAGATCCCAGGGACTACACCGTGAACTGAAATTGAATAGAGAGAAGTCTAAAAAGCATTGGTGCACTGCAGCAGCAGGATGTTTTGCATTGGAACAAATAAACAACTTGGAGGAAAGATAAGTCTGTTTCGTTCGAACATTCCTGAATGTAAAGTCCACTCATAAATTGTGACTGCAATTAATCCATAGACCAGTCAATAATGAGCTTTGCATGCGTGTCTTTCTTTTAATGGTAATAGGCTATTATAATAGTCAAGGTAAATTTATGTATCTTAATGGTCAAATATCAGGTCAGCAAAGTTTCATCCACGCCTAGAAAGAGTTAATCTGCTAACTGTGATTCAACATGTTAAAATGCCTTAAAGAGGCTTTTAAACTACAATTTCCATGAAACCGGAATTTGCATTGGACAGAACTCTCACATTATTTTCATAACATTAAAAAGCAAACATTGCATTGACTGCAGACATAGCTTTGATAACACACACTGGATCAACACCACCACATTATCATAAATCAATGTAGAATCTAAACAGTACTTAGCCGGGGGGAAGCTTGTTGAAGATGTGGTGCGTAAGTTTGCATATAATGTGTAAAGTTGCATATAATCCTAGACTAGATGCACAATTGATGAACAGCACCTGCTTAACAGCAACGAATCAGGATTTGGCAGGGCATCTGAGCTTCTTCAGGATTTCCAAAATATTGTTTTATCCCATTGCAACCAAATGCTTTGGTTATTTTCACCCTCTCTATTGGGAGAGGTGCTGAGTGTGGTGTATAGATCTTGACCACCTTGTGACACTTCACCCAAACGTCCAGTCCTGTAGCCTAAGAAGCAAGTTTACAATGTACAGTGTGTTTAACTGTGGGAGATATCACACCCAAGCTTAATCCTGTCCTTTTACAACAATGACACTCATGCAACAGTTGACTTTCTCAGCCCAGTGATTCTCAAACTAATCATGCCACTCCCAATGCTGCCCCAGCTGAAGTTAGCCAATTCACCCTGAGGACATTCAGTGACTGGGTGGTTCAGAGTCATGCTCAACAGTGAGTTTAAAGGTAATATTTCAATTTTTAATGCTTTATAATTCTGAAATCAAACTGGTCCAAACACAATGGTTGGAGTTTTTGAACAAACACTAAATCGTGCTATTTTATATGGTTTGAGTGATGGATTCTCAATTAAAGAGTTGCATGTTTGAGTCATCGTATCGTGAGTCTCCCTTCAGCCGTATGAATGAGTCTGATTCATTTTCAATATAGTGCCTGTTTCTGTCCCTCAATTATGCAACACGAGAATAAGTTTGCAACAACACTGAAAATGGAATATAATCTTGTTAATTCTAAGTGATCATGAAGCAGTTTGCATTTCAAAGCGCTCCAAATACAGAGGGTGCTTGCACTCAAAACGCAAATCTCTTCACCTGTCGGCTTTCCACTCATTCCCGCATGAAATGCGTTTCAAATACAACGATAAATTGCACTTGCTAGCTTGGGAAACTGCCTCGGGAAACTTTGAGAAGTATCTTTTCTTTGAACTTTGTACTTGTGTCTATCAAAATCCGTATGCATTTATGTTACCAAGGTGGACCTCCACTGCTTGTGATCCTGGGAAACAGAGCAACATTGCTTGGCATCGGTGAATAGTAAAAGTCCAGGCCATGTGGTCACAACAATCTCAGACTGGAAATCGGAATAGGATGCATCCTGCATTATACATGGGTCACAATACAGCTTTGTTTTTACACAATGAACTGCAACACAAGTTACGCAAACTTGAAGGGGAGGAAAGTGAGAGACTGGCAGCCACCATTGTTCCTATCACTCAGTTTGATCAATACTTAACAAGTTGTTAGTGACAAGTGAAGTAGCGGTCTGTGCAATTGACTCCTAACCCCATTCCAGGAGTTGTTGAGCAATACTAAGAGGCCCACTGAGATGATGAATCTTGACTTAAAAATAACATATTCTTAAATGATATAGTAGCAGTTTGATTCTTTGCAATCATTTTGTTAATAAAATAGAAAAAAAGTGGGAGAATAACTTTCATATTAAGCACTCCCCTGTATTCACTACTTGCCATATTCCATACTTATTTTGTATGCTCTCATGGAAAATGTCCCCATCATATAACTTGTACCGAAGATTAGCCTCAGTTGCAAAGCTCGCACAGTTGAACAGCATGCCAACATTCACTTTCATAGTTTCACACCAATAACGGATTTGTTCAGGAGAGTGAATGGCACCTGTGGAATCACATTCCAGTAGAAGGAAAAATTAGACAAATGTCTTCAGAAGAGACATGGAAAGGGGGAAAATTGGTGGAAGAAAATTAGTGGTCCCATGTAACCAATTTTGAAGAGTGCTATACTATTTATAAGCCTTGTCCAATAAAATATCCACTGTGCTCATCTGTGGAATGGTAAAGTTCTACATGGAATGACTTCGTACAGAGAGGGAATAATCAGAACGCTGGTTGAATATCCATGTGGCTTAAAACTATAACAGTAATGCTAAAGGGTTGATAATTGTCACATGTAATGTTCTAATTGTATCAGAAAATCTCAATAATGGCCACAGGTTATAGCAAATCCTAAATGTGTCGTGGATTACTTACTGCACCTCCACGTAGATGTTGACTTCACTGAACTATGCAGAGATCGACATCTGAGCGGAGTTAGAAGGTCAACTGTGGGAAACCTGGCAAGTTGCATTCTTGTAGAAATCTCTTGACCTATATAGCTTTAATACAACAATCAGTCCTGTAGTTGTTCCTCTTCCTGTGGAGGAGTGCTAGTCTTTAGTTTGGAAATTCCTTCAGTTTAATGATTGAATTTTGCTTTCCATTTACCACCCTCCCACCATGCTGAAACATTCCAGAGAGATGTCCTCAGGCAAGGTTAAACACACTACTTTTTAAGAGTCAAACATGGGGTGAAGAATACAGAATCAGCGGACAATAGCATAGTTTTCCAAATTTGAATTCATTCTTATACGTCTACTGAAGAATTTAATAGCATTTTTATAGGCTTAATGTTTGCGTAAGCAGCAAAAACACAAATTGTTGTGGGATAGACAGTTCTAACTGTTTGAGGAAAGGATATCTAGGAAATGTTTAGTGCCTTTGTATTTCAGACCCATATATTGACTTTGAACATATGAAGACAGAAGCTATGTTAAATAAACCAAACTTTGTTACAGGCTCCTTTTGGCAAACATACTGACAAAATTACTCATTTTAAAACTTCACAATCCAGTGCATTCGAGAAACTAACTCCAATAACACTAACGTCTTAACAATGGCAGAAAAAAAATATTCTTCCAATTACAAAATACTGGACTGTCAAATCTCACTGCTGGAAACTGGGTGCAAAACTGCATTGATTTGGCACATTGAAAGACGCGCTTTCAGTGAAAAATGTGGTGTTATCCAGAACTATAGGCAACTGGGTTTGTTTCCTCTTCTGCCATTTCTTTTTCAGCGGCTCCATTCTCAGATCTCTATGTAGTTTCACATGTCTCTATGTGATGCTGATCTAAGCTAGATGAGGCTGTGGGGGAGACCGCCATAGATGTTTTTAGCTGAACGTAGTTCCAATGCAGCTGGTCGACTTCAGCTTTGTGTCGGGCTCGTGTTTCATTCAGTTCTCTCAGCAAGTGCTCATTTGTGGATACAAGCGTCCTGGAATTAGACAGCAAATTGGCCATATAATCATGTTTTTAAAAATAAGTGCGTTGGTAACCAATAGCAATTAGAAACTGCAAAACTCATTTCTCAGTAATTCTGTAAAGGAAAACACTGTCTTAACAAACATTCTATAATAGTTTTCTACTTTTTTGAAAAAAGATACAAGTGTCAGAATAGTTGTACTGGCCATCCATACATTTCTGTGTTAAATTCTAGTCTCAAAAATACCTGTTATTGTACGGTTGGCCTAGGAACATAAAAACAGAGAACTTGCAGGATACTAGCCCACACTACCATGTGTGGTGTGATTGTGTGATACTGTATTATTATGCCAGGTTGCTTGGATACAGCAAACAATCCATTTTTTTTATAATACAATCAAAACCACATCGCTGCATTCCTCTTATCAGTCCATTCCTGTAATAAAAATGCCTGCTACATTCACATTGGCCCCTTGCATTGAACGTACTGTTGTATTTAATCCCATATACAAGAATGGATACATGTGTTGTGAACATTCTGACTTATTGCCTCAAATGATTTCACTGGACATTTAACATAACTTGCACCTTCACCCTAAAATCTGCAGATGGTAACAGTTATTTAAATGGGTCACTCACAACCAGGCTAAATGTAAGTTTCTCAGCATCTAGGATTAAAGGAAATACTGTAATAATATCTGTGCCACTGACACTTCAGATTAGTACTGTTAACTGGATATTACAATTATGATCTTTGGCCTTCTGTTTCCTTTTTACGTCAAGAGGATGCCCCGAGGCACTGTAACTAGCTGCTGGGACAATACTCTACCATTTTAATAATAATAATAATAATCCTTGCATTTGATATGGCGCTTTTCACATATTCTAAACGTCTCAAAGCGCTTCACAGAATATACTGTAAATTGACTGTACAGTATTCGATAGCAGCTTTTAGGAGAGAACTAGATAGGTATCTGGGGAAGACGGGTTTGCAGGGTTATGGGGAGAAAGCTGCTGATTGGGGTTAATGAAAGTGACTTGCTCGGTCAAAGAGCCGGCACAGACTCGATGGGCCGAATGGCCTCCTTCTGTGCCGTAACATTCTATGATTCTATATATTGAGTGAAACCCGGCAGCCAATTGCGTAAAGCAGTGTCCCACAAACAGTCGTAGACTGAAATGACCAATTTATTATTGTTTGTTTTTGGAGGGATTATTATTAGGTGTGTGGAGTAGGGAAACTTCCACAAGGTTTCACCCTGACTGGAATTGAACCCAGGTCTCTTGCCTGTAAGGCGAGTGCTCTAACCACTGAGTTACAGAACTCTAACATTTTAAATCTCATGGACTTTTGACTTTAACCTGAAATAATTGCTAAAGCTTCAAACATTTATATTGTAAGGAATGCATTTCAAATCACTTTTAAGGATATATATTGTTTTGAACTGAGGCATTACTGTGGTGTACTAAGTTAACCTGTTTGTGCAATTTACCTGCATTATATGGAGCTCCGGGCATTGTGTACAGTTCTTTATCACTTTATTTCTGCCAAGATAAGGCATGGTTAACCATTTGAAGAACTTAGCAAGTTGTCGAAAGTGTAATGAGGGGGAGGAGTTTTATTGTGTTCTCCTGACTACACATGTTTACTTAAGAGTTTATAGCTGTTACTATAGCAATCAATCATTTGTAGACTGTTGACACTCTCCCTTATGGTAGAAAGAGATGAATCTGGATGTGAAAGTCTGGGCAGGCAAGATAGGAGTGATATCTGCAGTGGCTGGGAATTTAGCACTCAAAGTCTGCATTTACTGCAGAATGTCTATCGACCAAAGACAGGAATTTGCATTGCTGCTTTCAATGCATTAGAAATACAAAATTATTTATGACTCAAATTATGTACTACACAGACCATTTTATTTTTGACAATTTAGATATTTAGGTAGGTTGCCCTACACTATCTATCTTTGTGGACTGATATTGGCAGTCAACACAAACATTTTTTTTGAACTCAGCATAAACTGCAAGGTAAGCTAATTGATGAAAAAAGTTGCATAACCAAACTCAACAAATATTATCATGGTTAACACATTCATTTGAATAGCTGATGGTGCACATTGACGAGAGATATTTTCTAGGGACTTGTTTGGCAAATTGTCAGTGGTTAATATATAATACGTTTCATATGTAAGATAACCAAAGCATATGAGAATATTATTGTGAAAGAGGGTAACTGTGTGAGACTAATCAGGTCATCTAGATAATTCAATTCCTCTATTTTAAGAAATTCCCCATGGAGCCCCGCCCGTCATTTCTTTCATTAAGTTGACACGTAAGGTATGGATTCTGTCTGCCACCAGCAATTTAGTGTGGCTCAGACCAATTAGGAATCTTAAAAAAACACAAAACCACCGCCACCCAGTCTCTGCTAATTATTTGCTGAGCATTGCATTTTAAAACAATGACTAACGTGTGTGTTTGAACACTTCTAAAGTGAATCCAGGAGAGAGTGGCAAGCAGTATGTGAGATACTCCCAACAGGTTTGTTACTGAATTGCAGGAAACAAGATCTTCCCAGAACCTCGACACAAGATCCTCTTGTCCCCCTTTTCTAAATGAATTGAATTAATTAATGGACTAAATACTACTACTAATAATAAACCTTGCATTTGATATAGTGCCTCATTACATTCTTTGAGACATCTCAAAGCGCTTCACAGAATATTATGTAAAGTTAATTGACTATTTTGTGGGCAAAATGTGGCAGTCAATTGTGCACAGCTGTGTCCCTCAAACAGTCGAGGATTGAGAGAACACATTTTTTTGGGGAAGGGATTATTACCCCCAGAAAAGTGATCCACCAATTGACTAACAACCAGGTTCCCACTTACTGCTAAACAGAGGCACGTGGAGTAAGGAAACTTGCCCAACGTTTCACCTGGAAACCAAACCCAGGTCCTCTCGCTTGCAGCAGAGTGGTTCTAACCATTGAGCTGCAGGACTCACACGGGTTGGGAACCAGGTGCTTTACTTATTTATAAGTAACTTCTGTCTAAGTTTAAAAATCTTAATGCAAATGGGATTACAAAGTGCTTTGTTGCAATCCAATGATGGATGTCAGGATGAGCAGGGAAGTTTCAGTTCAACACATACTTATTCCCTTTGGACTAGCAAATAATGCAGCAGTATGGATAATAATTATGTGGTGGGTGTGCAGGTACACACTACATCAAATGACACGTACCAGCCTCCACATGAATGGCAATGCTCTGAGTTTACTGCAGTAATAACCTGGTTGGTATTGTTAAGGTAGCATTACCTAATAAGGTCATAACTTATGAAACACCTGAGCATAAAACACTAAAACAACAGCTATCGGCAGATATTGGGTTTGAGGTTGGAATGTGACAAATGGAAGCTGAACCTTCACACCCTCACCAACACCCCAAAAAAATCAAAGCACATTAATTTGTATATTTGTAACCTTATCAGTCAAGCATAGATCGGGGTGGAACAGGCTTGAAAGAAAGGCTTGTAATGAGTGCAGACTTTTAGTAAGGCAAGCTTTGTCTCTTCTAGCATATAGGTGGATAAATTTAATGATGGCAATTGTATACAGAACTTTTATTTTGATCAGCTTGGCTTCCCAATGTGTCCAAAACTTAGATGTTTCCTTACTACACATGCATGATAATAATCCCTCAAAAAAAATTCAGTCATTTCAATCCACAATTGTTTGTGGGACACTGCTGTGCACAATTGGCTGCTGCATTTTGCCCACAAATATATAGTCAATTCACTTTACAGTAGATTCTGTGCAGCGCTTTGAGATGTCTAGAATACGTGAAAAACGCTATATCAAATGCAAGGGTTATTATTATTATTACACGGCAGGAAAAAAGGTCTACTTTTTGGCTGCTGCGTTTTGCCCACAAACATACAGTCAATTCACTTTACAGTATATTCTGTGAAGCGCTTTGAGACATCGATAAGATATGAAAAACGCTATATCAAATGCAAGGATTATTATTATTATAATTGCACAGCATTTAACCCTTTTTTAACTCAGTTGTTTTTCATCATTCACTCATCATAACTTTATCATAGTTGTACAATATTATTTCATGATTCTAGTTCTCCAAGTATTGCATTGCAGTTCTGAAGAAGATTCACACCCAAAATATTAACCTAATTTTCCATTTAGTAACGTGACATGCATATAGAACATATTCAGCTTTATAGTAGAATTGAAAAGCAATCCAAAGTAAACTCCAAATAACCCAACCCTGGCTTACCAACACAATCACTTAATTCCTCATGCTGTCAATATCTGGGCTGCTTCCCAGATATTGACAGAGATGCCCTCAAGCAAGGTTAAAAGCACTACTTTTTAAGAGTTAAACATGGGATATGAAACTCCAGGACTACTGGCGTTCTGACTGCGTGTCTGTCCGACATCGAGTCCTGGACGGGGGACACCTTCCTCCAACTAAATGTCAACAAGACGGAGGCCCTCCTGATTGGCTTGTGTCAGCGCCTCCGCACCTCAGGCACTGGCAACATCAGCATTCAAGGCCTGCACTCTCCACCTCTCAGAGCCAGTCAGGAATCTGGGCATCTTGTTCGGCCCCGAACTGTCCTTCCTCCCCCAAATCTGCACCATGACCGGTACAGCCTTCCACCACCTCCGCAACATTGCCAGACTCTGCCACTACCTTACCCCATATGCTGCCGAAACACTCATCCACGCATTCATCACATCTAGGCTGGACTACGAGAACTCTCTCCTCATCGGCCTTCCCAGCTCATCCCTTCACAAGCTGCAGATTATTCAGAACTCTGCAGCTCGTGTTCTCTCCCGCACTAGGCTCTACGACCACATCATTCCCACCCTCGTCCGTCTTCACTGGCTCCCCATCTCCCTGAGAGACAAATTCAAGATCCTCGTCCTCACTTTCAAGGCCATTCACGGCCTTGCCCCCGCCTATCTCTCTGACCTGCTGTCTCCCTAATAGCCTGCTCGTCCCCTCCATTCAGCGGGATCTGCCTTGCTCCGCGTCCCCCGCCCTAACCACCCTACCATCAGTGGCTGGGCTTTCAGCCTCTCTGCCCCCACACTCTGGAACTCCATCCTACAATCCTTTCGCCTCACTCCCTCCCTTTCCTCCTTTAAGGCCGGTCTCAAGACCTTCCTCTTCGACCGTGCCTTCTGCTCCCCTCCTAACTCTCCCCCCTCTCCATCCCCCTATTCCGAAACCCCCCCACCACCCCTGCCCTGCTCGGGTCCCGGCCTAACTGTACAGCGCCTTGGGACGTCCTCCCGACGTGAAAGGTGCTCTATAAGTGTAATTTTGTTGTTGTTGTTATAAGATTGCATTCTAGAAGCCTCCCACCTTATTCTGTGACTTGTTCAGGCACTTAGTGGAGGGTGAGCATGCACGTTTGGATGACTGGATCGCAGAGGCCTCTGGTCTATTGGAGGGCTCCCGCCATCTCTTGTGGCCGGTACGGGCGCTCATGGAGATTGGGCATAAATGCACAGAATTTGCGGTGCCTACGGTGAGCGGTAACAGGTTTTGGCAGGACTGAGTGAATGAGAGAGGATTATGGGGAAGCTGGAGAGCATAAGGACCAACGGCTAACTTGTCAAACCAGCTAATTTTTCCCTTGGGGTAATGAGTTATCCGGGGTTTACTGTAGTTTAATACCCCGTGCATCGCCTGTGAACAATACTGGATGTCCTGTTACCTGTGGCTCTCCTGCAGCATTAGAGTCAGTTCTTGGATTTGGCTATAACACTGGAGCTGCTCCTTCAGATGCTCAATTTGACTTCGCAGATGTTGATTATGGCTCTGTAACTCTATGGATAATAAGCAGGATGAGTTTCACAAGGCAAACTGAACCCACAAGCAAATCTACAAATGTTTTACCCATTCATCAATATTCTACAGTCAGCTACCTCTAAAACGCGTCAGGTAAAATACCAGGTAAAGTCTAACACATTTTCTTACACAAAAGGTTCTCTGTAAATGTACACTGTTATAATTGTTGAATGTTAATATTATCAATTAATTTTGCATCAGACTGATTGTTAATGATGGGCTTGTACAAAATCATTGTAAGGCAGGTTGGCTGACACAATCCTCAGTGATAACTAGTACTGGGCTTTGTTGCTGAGGTGTAGTCACAGTCAAGGCCACAAACGGAGACCAGATATAAAACCATATTACCCAATTAACAACTGCCACTTGCATTTATATGGGGCCCTTCATTCAGGATAGTATGTCAGAGCACTCAAGGTCAAAAGAGGCCCTATAACTGGCGATCCTACAGAGATAGTCTTTGTATCTGTCACCAGTCTAAGTGTAAACACAGAATTCCAGTTGCAGGTGCCTGATTAACTCATTAATAGGAACAAAATAGATTAACCATGCCAAGCGGGCTGCCAACATGTATTGCTTTTGTGATATTTAGGAAGTCATAGCTGTAATTCAGATGCTTGTATATATATATATCTATACATAAAGTAAAAGCATGTTTATCCGGCACCCGATCAACCATAACTTCTGTATAACTGGCATCGCAAAAAAAAATCCGCATTCGATTAACCGGAATTTATCTGGGAATAATGCATTGAAAAAAAAATCTTTTTTTTGGCGTTTTCGGCCGAATATCCGGCAGACGCTTTAACTAGCATTGGCCAGGTCCAGAGGGTGCCGGTTAAACGGGCTTTTACTATATATACACAGTGTTGGGGAAGGTTGCTCATGAAGCATATTTGGTCTCACAAATTTGCGGTGATTTCACATATGCCCAACGGTGACTCAAAACTCAGGCCTGAGACGATATCATGTCTGAGCCCAGCTCTTGTGAGTTAACATGACATACATGGTGTGTGATGTGAACAATTTTTCCAGTGGCTAAGTGCCAGTAACAATACTAATTTCTTAACCTCAATGTGGACCCTCTGATAAAAAATAAATACTTTACCTACTACAACTAATTTGTGAGACTGGGTATGAGTGAACGTGCTCGGCCAGCAGCTTTCTCCAAACCTTTGGTGCTAAAGGGCAGAATTTGACTTTAATGCACATCAAACTAGTCATTTATTTCCTACAGCTCACCTATCAGTGAAGATCATGATTATGCCTACACAATAAGGCTGCCATTCAGAAAAGAGAAAGTTTCCATTACCAAAAAGCTATACATGAAGGACTGCACTGAATACAACAATGCAATAGTGAGGACACACCTTCGAGATGTTGGTTAGAGGAATTGGAAACATTCAGTGCTTTCTGTTCCAGCTTTATCACATGGTTCTGTAAAATATTTTTCTCATCCAACGTTTTGGTTAAACGTTCCCTTAGCATTTCCTATAAAAATAGAATCAAGGCTAGTTAGAGTCTGCAGTGCAACCTTAGACAGAGCCCATCAAGGAAAACACAACCACTAAGAACGTACTTCACAAATAGGGTTTAGAATCTATTGTACTACATAGATTCTCGGTTGATAAATGATGGTGTACAAATCGGACACAACTGCCAATTTATTATTAATAAGACCTCAATGATCGTGGTACTTGTGCTGGTAGACTGTCACGTAGACCATCCTCCTGACCAGAAGTTATCAGCTCGGACAACTAACCCATTGAATGCCGTTCAATGGTGTTGCCATTGAAGGGAGTCAGCTCTGTTGCTCTTTTCTACTGCCTTATGCTTTCACTGCTAAATGATGGAAAGCGATAATCTTATGGAATATTCTGCCACCTAGTGCTTCAAATACCAACTGTATTGAATCAATCAACAGGTTTCGGATTCAACAGAAAACAGGAGTTTGATTCAAAAGTTCAACCTGCTTGATTTAAGACCGTTTAAACCATTCACACCACTTACTGTTCCATGTAATGGAGAACAAGAGCAACACTGAATGAGATGTTTCCCTCGTCAATGGCTCTTCCACGTGCTAATTTAGCATTACTTAATGCTGAGTTAAAAAAACTGAGGTTGAAATAAATTCATCGTGTAGGAATAATATATTATATAGAATAGCAATGTGTGTTAGTCTGGCTCAGTTGTAGCACTCTCGGCCCCGAATCACAAAGTTTTGTGTTCAAGCCCTATGTTAGGACGTGGAATCTAAGTTAACACTCCAATGCAGTGCTGGTTAACATGACATCCATGGTGTTCTGTGCATGTGCATGGTGTGTGTGTGTTACAATGTTGGGGGTGCTATCCCTTCAGATGTGATGTTAATTGAGGTCCTGTCACCCATATAATTAGGTAGTAGAAATCTAGAATTCTGTCCCTCAAAAGGCTGTGGCTGCTGTATCTATTAAAATTTTCGAGGTGGATATATTTTTGTTAGTTAAGGGTATCAAAGGATAAGGGGCAAAGAAACAGGTAAGAAACAGATTTGTGTGTCCCACTCCATACAAGACGAGCTTTCGGTCTGTGCATTGAAATTGTGGGGAAACACTGAGGAGAAAGCAGGTGCAATCAACAACAACTTGCTTTTATATAGCTCCTTTCATGAGGCTAGCATCCCGGAACGCTTCAGAGTCATACAGGAGGGAAGAAATTTTACACCTTGGTTACAGAACAGCATTAGTGGAGAGCTGGGGATAGATTTCAGCCAGTTTGCTCTCTCATAAATGCCAAAGAATTTACCGAGGATACAATAGACAGAATGACTGAGCGCAGAAATCCAACTCAGAACTGAATGCTTAAAGCCTTGGTCGCAAAAATGAAAGCTTTTCCTTATAGGATACAAAATTGTTCTTGGTTTTTCTATCTCCGAGTTGAAGCCTCAACGAGTTTCAATTGCTGAGTTCGGTATTTGTTGAGCAGCTTCTGGATACACAGTGGATACACAGCTTCTGGATACAGTGTCAAGAATGGCTTCCAAGTATTGCTCTAAAAATCCAGAGTTGTTACTTTATCATAAAATCTTGTTAAGTGCTTTGTGACACATTGATGAAGTGATCAGATGCTATATCAAATGCAGGGCTAATTATTATCTTGTTATTAGAATAAATTATCTTCCACAAGGTTGGCCATCTTTCCTTCTATTTATTAACAAGATTAAATAAGATTTGCTTCATGCTAAAAGTACACTCTTCCTGTTAATCAGATTGTTTTCCAGTGTGAATGAGTTAATGAGTAGCTTGTTCTTACCACATCTCTTTCAGCTTCCTTGAATTGCACTCTCAGCTTTTGGAGGTGCTCGCAATGTTGTTGCTCCTGGAAGGAAAGACTTGCTTGCAAAGCCTCATTCTTCCCTTTTAAAAGGCTCACTTGTTCTTGCAATTTAAAGTCACTTTTTGGTTGGCTTTGTGGCTGTGACCCATCCAGCATGGCAGACCAAACAGTCCTTGCCTGGTCTGTTAAATAAATTGAAACGAGATAAAAAGTTATGATGGCTTGTATAACATTTATATAGCTAGATGCAAAACACAAATACTTTTATTGAGGAATAAAAAATATCCTTCAAAGGATTTTTTATGAACTGTTTTGACTGTATTTTTAGGTGCATTAAATTACATTTTAGAATGACATTTTATTTAAGTCACTGTCACTGGGAATAAGAACTATTTAATTAGTGTAAACCTTAAATGCTGAATCTCGTGGTATATTTCATAAATATTTTAAAACACCATCAGATCATTGCTGGTGTAAATAGTTTGAGGGATAGAACTAGAGGAAACCTGGCCAAAACTAATAAACCTTCAGTGAGACACAAGATTTAATGCCTTTCACATAGGGAGGTCAAGCCAAGGCACTGGGTTGGATTCTGGAGAATGGGGTTAAGGGGGGGGGGGGGGGGCGGGGTTGGAGGGTAAGATGACTGAAGGCACAGTCGAGTTAAATCTTCACACAGACACACTCTGAAGGAGGCAAGGGATGGGAGGTGGAAGAAGAGATAAGTTTTTAAAGTGCAGTGTAAAAACAGATGAAGCTATGTGATATGGAGGGGTAGAGGGAGGGGTAGAGGGAGGGCGGTTCGTAGGTTAACAGTGAAGGATCTGAAACCTCGGCTACTGATGATGGTGGAGAGGGCAGGAAATATACGCAAACCTGAGAGAGGCAGGTAAAGGTGGTGAACAGAAGAGCAAGGGAGGAGATTAGAGGCTTGTGCTTGGAGTGGTTTATCGATGAGTGTCAGGACTTGAAATCAATCTGCTTGGAGGCAGGAAGACAGTGGAGCCTAGTGACGACCACACACAAATGAATAATACCTTTTCTTGGTCCACTAAAGAAAATGTTGCTACAGTACTCACTTAGAAATGTTTCATTGCAATGAAGAGATTTAAATCCATTCCAGTATTTATCAACTAGGTCTAGGAAATGTTCCATGAGAGTTGGATTAAATACACTTATATCATCTGATGAGGAAACCTCACTGGTTGCCGTCTGAACCACCTGTAATGTAAATGGATATTACCGTATATCTCCGCGTATAAGGCGCACTTTTTTTCAGGTCGGAAGATCTCGAAAGTTGGGGGTGCGCTCTATGCGCAGGTACAAGAAATTTTGAGCCTCGGAAATACAGTAAACAGGAGGGGCGGCCGGCGCGCTGTCAGCCGGGGTTTGGTCAGTGTCCTGCGGGGGTTGGGAGGAGCGGGTGACGGGGCTTCGGCCTCGGCCGCCCGGGCAGCGGCAGCAGCAGCGGACCTCAGTGCTGTGTTTACCTTCTGCCGAACCCAGTCTGCCTGCCTCACTCCCTGCCGCTCTCCCTCCCTCCCTCCCTCCCTGCCTGCCTCTCCCTCCCTCCCTGCCTGCCTGCCTGCCTGCCTCTCTCCCTCTCTCTCTCCCAGGCTGCCGGCCTGCCTCTCCCCCTCTCTCTCTCCCGGGCTGCCGGCCTGCCTCTCTCCCTCTCTCTCTCCCTCCCTCCCTGCCTGCCTGCCTCTCTCTCTCCCTACCTACCTGTCTCTCCTGCCTCTCCTCCCTTCTGCCGGCAATATCATTGAAAATGCTTCCGTTTTTTTTCACCAAGAAAAGGTCAAAAGTGGGGGGTGCGCCTTATACGCGGAGATATACGGTAGTTGAAAAAGTTGAAAATTTATTTTATTTTCCTTATTTATCAATACATAGAGAATGCAACATTCAATAATAGTACATATTTGGGTGGATGTGGACTTTTTCTATACAGACTACTACAAATTACTGCACCTGTGCCAGAATTCTATGTTCAAACAAGTACTTATTGCATTAATAGGCAAAACATCTACATCAAATAAAATGGTTTGTGTGTTTACCTGAATAGAGCATTGAATTATGAAGCATTCAAGGTACATTAAAGGGACAAATCAACTCACTGATAACAAAATAAACATTTTTCACATAATCCATTCTCTTCAAAAGCCCCTTAAATAGTAAGGGAGCTATCATTGGTACAGTACTGTATACGTCATAAGCTTATTCGGTGATGAACAGATTTCTTTGTTCAAGTGGTTAAGGAAGTGGTTTTAGGTAGGTTTCAAATTACGAACTCTACCAATAGATCACTTAACCTATTTATACTGTATGTGTTGCTGCAGTGAATGGACTGTATCTTGGCATAGATGTGAGAGTGAACTTTGTGATTCTCGCTGTCACATCACACTGGTATGAAAACACCCCTTCCCCCACCTCATAATGGTTGCTTTTATGGATTATAAACCCAACAAAACAAAGCCAGGGTTTGATTACAGGGAATGCTTTGTTTCTTTAATTTACACTGACTAACAATGTGTGTACTCAGTCGAGCTAATCCTGATTGTTCAGTCATTCTGATCATTTAGAGAAGATTCTCCATACAGTGTCAAATACAATGCACACAGGATTTCAGCATCACATTACATCAGGTTTCACCAGATAAACGACAGTAACTTTCAGCAATATTGCGCTAAGTAAGATGTCCTTAACTGGAGCATTTAATAAAAGTAAAACCAAGAAACCAGTCCAACCAAACTTTCCCTGCATAACTACATATGGAAACAATCTGAACACCTCAGGAAAAAAATGTAAATGTTAAAACTTGTTGTTACAATAAAGTAACTTATGGTGGTGACACTCTGGCAAAACATTTGTTAAGACAATTAAGCACAAGATGCCTTTCATGTTAATGTTGCTGCTATAATCGTTGTGAGGTATAAAGTCAGTTTACACACCTCAGGCAAAAAAATCTAAATAATTACGTGTAAAGTAGTTGAACCACTCACCTCTTGGATTCTGTTATGCATGCCACTGGTGTGATCGTGACTTAAAGTTCTTTGAGGGAGAAATTGCCTTTTGAGATTTGGATCTTCCAATTTATCCTGTCGGGAGATTGCTGCTGTTGTTGCTGTACAAACAGCCACAGGCTGTTCAGATTGAAACTGCTGTGTGGCTGTAGAGGAACTGTGGGGTTGAACGGATGGTTGGCCATTCATCTCCCGATTCTGTCCATTAATCTCAGGTGCCAACAAAGTACCTACATAAGGGAAAGGCACTGTTGATTTGTGATGCTGATGTCCTTGTGAGGAGGGATATGCAGCTTTTGGTAGAACAGATTCTGATGAGCCTGTGGAAAATACCAGACACGGTTGGTGTACATTACTGGCAATCCAAGGGTAGCTCAGATGACATAGAAGCTATTATGCTGCAGTAATATTTTCTGAAGCTGAGTATGACTTGAGTGCACAAATGATAAAATGTAAGCACACTTTTCAAACTTGGGCTTTTCCTTTCCATGAAATGATTCCTCCCTTTGCCATTTTGTATTAATTGCTCAGGGCTAAAATGAAATGACAATAATCTATAATACCTCTTATTAACACGTTCAAACAAGTAAAACTGCTGTTAATCCAATTACAGTAAAGGCCAGGAAATCAGAGATAAGGATGTTTTTCTTTCTCATTATTACCATTTACCTTGATTAAATAGTACATTAATTGAAAGCTCTCTCATGGCAACACATTCAAGAGGGAAACATTTAAATCACTTCCTAAATCTCGGTTCTGACGAAGGCTCGAGGACCCGAAACGTTGACTCACTCTTCCTTTCCCCTGAACTGCTGCGTGTTCCCAGCAATTTCTGTTTTTGTTTCAGATTTCTAGCATCTGCAGTATTCTGTGTATTTTTCCCTCCTAAATCTCATCATTGTTTATGTAGCAATGTCCTGACACTAATATACAAATGCCATTCAAAGGGATATTTTGGGGAAAAATAAAGTCTTACAAAAATAAAATCAATTTATATTGATTGCGCAATACGGACACAGGCCCTTTGACCCAATTAAAAATGCTACTCCATAAATATTTTGCAAAATGAAAACAAAAAGTACCATATTAATTTGCCCATGTAAAGTAAGAAAGAAGCACTATATTGTAAACAGTGATCTAAACAAGGACTTTAGAGGCTCTGTTTAGATCAGGAAAATAGCCCAGTATTCAGTTCCGCAGAGACATTATTCCTTAGGGTGGAGGAGGAGACAATTTCATCCCAATCTAAAAAGCAGTAACTTTTTTTAAAAAAAACAGCTATTTTAGGCCATTTCTGCTGAGATAGGTTTGATATATACAGTATAGAGAAATGAGTAAACCAGTGAAACATTTTTATACATATTAGTAAATGCTTAACTAATGGAACAAATGTCAGCAATGAACCCCAGGGGATACAAAATTACTTCCAGTGGGTACAGGTGGTGGTACATTGATTTATTTAGCTCTCTTATTTAGCATTTTATAGCCTTCCAAATTGTATATTTAATTGTTATTCTCCTCGTTTTGTATGTGCTAGTTATTTTATTATATAAGAAAAGCTCGGTCATAAAATGCAAATGGAATGAGGGGGGGTGGTGTGTTTGCATATGTGGTTGGGTGGGGGTACATGATAATGTTGAAAATGAACAAGGGGTACATTACTGAAAAAGGTTGAGAACCACTGCTTTAAGTGCACAGAAAATACAGTAACAAGTAATTATTTTCATTGGCGGTTAGTCGGTTTACTTATTTGCTAGATTTGATGGGTTTAGGGATACTGTAAAAGCAGAATTTAATCACCTCCACATGCTAAGTAACATGACCTACTAAGCTGTTAATGTATAAAGGACACTAAAGACAGTAACCTATTGATATTTTTCTAGCTAGGCTATTTTGCTTTAACACTGTTTTAAGAAATATCAAATCATTTTAATGTGTGAAACCATAAGCAAATCATTTTAGAGAAAGGTTCAAAACAGATATGAAATGCACATTGATTGTCTAGATTATGTCTTGACTTGCACAAATTTGTTGTAAAACCCAAACCTGAAATTTTCAAGATCAGGTTTTTAATGTTAAATGCATGGTATGTGAGATAGGTTTCTTATTTATTCACTCCTACTCTCACATGCATTAATTTTACAGGTTGAAGATAGAAAAACATTGTCTTGTGCAAGCAACAGGAGGACACCATTCAATCTTTGGAGCCTGTTTTTTTTATTACAACATATCGTTTAATGCTATTTACATGACCTTTCTAAGTGCAGTATCTTTATCTCTCTTTTTAACATCCTGATTAATTCTGCATTCTCAACTTTCTGAGGCAGTGCATCACATATTCTCATAAGCTTTTGTGTGAAGAAATTGCTTCTCATTTCACTTCTAACATGTTGAGAACAACTTGCCTTCATGCAGGGTAGTGTCCCAGAGACCGTGACAATAGCAGAGCTCAGGGAGGTGGCCAGAGAACTGAACGATCAAAGAGAAAGGTCTTCAGGCGCTACCTGAAGATGGGGTAGGAAAGGGCAAGGCGGAGGGATACAGGAAGTGTTTTGGGGGCATTGTGGCTGAAAGCACGGCTACCGATGGTTGAATAAAGGGTATGAGAGATATGCAGGAAGTTGGAACCAGTCAAGCAGAGGCAGCAAGTAGTGGGTTGGCGGGGTAAGAAGGTCGGGGAGGTAGGGAGGTGTCAGGGCATGAAGGCATTTGAAGGTGAATATGAGGATCTTGAATCAATCAATTTGACAACAGGGAGCCAATGGAGCTTGACTAGAACTGGTTTAGTAAAGGAAATATCGTCGGCGACAGGATTTTGAATCACCTGATTTTTTGTGGATGGTGAAACTGGGGAGACTGGCGAGAAATGCATTTGAATAAATGGAGGCGGGAGTCGATGAATACACTGAGCTCTAATTTAAGATGATCAGGTTGAAAAAAACACTCCTCTTCTAGGCAGCTGCATTACAATTGCTCAGGTCATTGGATATAACACAACTGTGTCTCACCCAGGCAAAGCCAGGTACATCAATATCAACATCAACAACAACAACATGACATCTGTATAGCGCCTTTCACGTCATCAGTCGGAAATGCAGACCTTGTCTCCCACCGGAGATTGTCCCTGAGCTAAATTCTTGTTAGTGGGTTGTAAACTATGAAGTTCCTTGTAGACATGCTATTTACAAAGTGAGACATCAATAACCCTTACACTTTCCCCATGGTACACTGTTTCAACCCTTGTTTTGGGACTCTCTACAAGAACGAAATGTCAGCACCTACCTTGCTTGTTAATTCCATTACTTTAAACATTTGAATAACACCATCTAATAACTGCCCTAGCTTTAGTGAAGAGAACTCAGCTGCTCATCATAGCTAGATCTCATTATTCATCCAAGGTGTCAATCGGATTACTCATCAAGAATTGTAATATCCTTTCTAGTTTGTCTGCCCAAAACTGAACACAATGTTCCAAATGAGGTCTGACCATTGCATTAAACATTGGACTGGTGAATATTTTGTGCGTGAATGAACTTGATAAGCTAAATTGACTTTAGTCATTCCACGTTTGCTTCCATTCGTGTGTGAGGTATTGGTGAACACTCTGTGTGTGAGTTACTGCCTATAGAAGAGAACTGAGTCCTGTAGCTCAGTGGTTAGAGCACTCGCCTTACAAGCGTGAGACCTGTGTTCAAATCCAGGCAGGTCAGGGCAAAACCTTGCAAGTTTCCTTACTCTATGTGCCTGATAATAATCCCTAAAAAAAAACAATAATAAAATTGATTTCAATCCACGACTGTTTGTGGGACACTGCTGTGCGCAATTGGCTGCCGTGTTTCGCCCACAAAATATATACAGTCAATTCACTTTACAGTATATTCTGTGAAGCGCTTTGAGACGTCTAAAAGATGTGAAAAGCGCTTTATAAAATGCAAGGATCATTATTGTTAAAAGTGGAGGGTTGGGAACTTTATAGCTGTAGTGCTAATTCTGGAACAGATACAGAAAGTAATTCTTGGTCAGTAAACATCCGCATATCTGAAATTCTCAAGGCTGGAGCAATTTTAGCAATGCAAATATTTTGGATAATTGAGCATTTATTGGCAATTTGCAAGTTTACTTTTACTTATAAACACAGTTTATATTGAATTCAATCATCATCAATTAAAATGCTACACAGAACATTTCCCTTGACTTAGGCCAACTCTGAAGCTTTGAACCACAATAATTGATGTACAGTATTGGTCAGAAAATAATGCACATTATTACAAGTGATTGTTTTGAATAAATGAACATTTTGAATATCTGGAATTCCATTGAGAGTCTTGAAAGAACAGCACTAATTTGAAGCGCTCTGGGATGCCGTCCGGCATGGAGGGCACTATATAAATTTAAGTTAGAACATAAGAATTAGGAGCAGGAGTAGGCCATTTGGCCCTTCAAGCCTGCTCCGCCATTCAACAAGATCATGGCTGATCTTCTCACCTAACTTTGATTACCTGCCCTATCCCCATATCCCCTAATCCCTCTATTTTTCAAAAATCTATCAGCCTCAGCCTTGAAAATGTTCAAGGACTGAGCATCTACAGCCTTCTGGGGTAGTGAATTCCATAAATTCACTACCCTCTGAGTGAAGAAATGTTTCCTCAACTCTGTTCTAAAAGTTGTTGATGTTGTTGTAATTATTACTATGATTAGATTATTTAATTGTGTCACCTAATTATCTGGTCTAGAAGCTTCCAGCAGAGAACTAATACAGTATCAAGACATTACCAAGGCATTTATTATGGTGCAGTATGGTGAAGCAATCTAGCAAATAGATTTTGCAAATAAACCTTCAGCATAATAATTAATTTCTCTTAGTTTTAATAATCTTGCTAATTCTCCTCAATTCTCTCCCGTGTTTTCTGTGTTTTCCATTCCTCCCCCTAGCACGCCTAATAATAAACCCTCAAAGAAAACAATCCACGACTGTTTGTGGGACACTGCTGTGCGCAATTGGCTGCTGCGTTTCTTCCACAAATATACAGTCAATTCACATGCAGTATATTCTGTGAAGTGCTTTGAGACGTCTAGAAGATGGGAAAAGCACTATATCAAATGCAAGGATTATTATTATTATTATTATTAATTTTCCTTCCCTGGTTAAAAACCACCTGAAAAATTACAACTGCCACTAGCATGATGTCAGTTTTCTCTCACCCTCCACTGAAACAAAACAAGAGAATGCTATGCAAGTGGAGATATCTCTATTGGTCTATTGAAATGAAAGGCACTGTGATATTACTGGGACGCTTTTCCTCAAGCTGAAACTGCTGGTACATCCAAACACTGTTGCATTCTCTTCTTTAACTGGACAATGATCCAACAATAATACAAAATGACTGCAAAGCTGAGAAATACATGTGTGATTGCGATCTCATGAATCGGACAACTGCCAAATGCACAACTGTTGGTAGCCCTGCCAAGACTTGTGAGCCAACACTTCTGCATGTATCCAGAGAATCGTAAACGACATAAATATGGGTTAATACTCCATTCTCTCTCTTCCTTTAGGCTTTAGGAATTCTGTGGTTCCAGGCTATCAAGTTGATGAGGATATATGCATTTTCTAAAGTGCATAATCTGATCAGAATTCATAAACGCTTCATACAATATGTAGAGCTCCTGTGGTTAGTCGTTAGAGCACTTGTCTTGCAAACTGGGGAGACTTGTGTTCGAATCCAGGCAGATCAGGGCGAAACCTTGGGCAAGTTTCCTCACTCCACACGCCTAATAATAATCCCTCAAAAAAACACAATGATAAAATTGGTCATTTCAATCCACAACTGTTTGTGGGACACTGCTGTGCGCAATTGGCTGCCGCGATTCGCCCACAAATATACAGTAAATTCACTTTACAGTATATTCTATGAAGCGCTTTGAGACGTCGATAAGATGTGAAAAGCGTTATATCAAATGCAAGGATTATTATTATTATGTTACTTTGAAATGTAGTGACTGTTGTTGTTTAAAGCAAATTTGGTAGCTCATCTGTATATCATCAAAATCCTACAAAAAAATTGTCAAATTTAGTTTGTTTTGTTGAATTTGGATGAGGCAGGAATATTAATGAAAAATGAAAAGAGAAGGGAGTACCTCAACAGCACCGAATTACATTTACGTAATGCGTTTCATGTCAGGAAGATGTTTCAAGATACCTCCTGCTGTCCTGGCCAATAGAATAAGAATAAAAGGTCAATCACTGTATGACAAGGAGTCATTATGGTCAAGGGTAATTGGTATGAAGCACCTGGAGCTGTTTCAATTTACAGAGCACAAAAATATACAGTCAACTCACTTTATATGCTATTTATTCACTTAAGCGCTTTGAGATGTCTCGAAGACGTGATAAGGCGGTAAATCAAATGCAAGGATAATTATTATTATTATTACTGCTGCATAATGCCCTACAAAATGCAAGCGTTTTCTAGTTTTTTTTAAAAGTTGATTTTGTTTTCCCTGGAATGGGGGGAAAAAATCAGTTTGTGTTCACGTTCCCGACTGCTATTTGTTGGCCACTGCTGGACGGGCAAGTTTGTGTTAGCCATATGAGAGCGGGAATAGGCTTTACTACCAAATATCTACCTAATATTCACATAGCTTACCGATGATCTAGATTTCTACATAAAGAATATCTACTTGGGCGAGTCACTGTAGAATTAATGGTCGGCACCCATGGCACGCAAGAGAGTCCAATCGAGTGCGTTTTCAAGAGAGCCCGAGAGAAAATTAGTGGGGAAAATGCAAAAGAAAAGAAAAATATTAATAATATTAATAATAGTTGCTTCAATCCTACAGTTTGTGGGACACTGCTGTAAGCAATTGGCTGCTGCGTTTCACCAACAAAATATAAAGTGATTTCACTTTATAGTATATTCTGTAAAACGCTTTGTGACGTTTCAAAGACTCCATAATGCGATATATGAAATGAAAGAATGATTATTATTAAAAATGGCACAAAATTCCTGCACTTCCTCACTCCACCGCTGAAATGCATACAAATTCCAGCAGGTGGTGCTAATTTATCATGTTTTCACAGCATCTTTTTCCTCCAACAACACTTCATTCAAAACGAATTCTCTCCTGAAAATTAGGAAGATAAACAATAAAGTATTCAGACTTTCTTTATAAAGAAGAAAAATAAAGATGCAAAATCATAAATGTTATGAACATTCAATATTTGCACTGTACCAAAATTTGATCAATTTACTCTTTGTGGCGTTTCTAGTGTAAGAAATATTTGCGAGATTACCACATCTGACCAGACTGCTTTAAACTGCGAGATGCATGGAAGCACTGGAAGTGACAGACATTTTTATTTTACGGAACAGTTATAATGTGGTATCTAATTTTATTGATCCAAAGCATTGCGTTACACCAGGGGTCAGAGGGGATCTACATTACTCCAGGCACTGCTATTGACAGACCAGCCAGCCTAGCTCATCTGCAGATCTTGGACACGCATACAGGGAAACAGGGCCCTGCTCCCAGTAAACCATGTTGGACAAGCAAGGGAGAACCTTAACCAAGCAATGCTCTTAAGGGCAAACTTTGTTGCCTTATCTGGTTACACAGTGTACAATCTGGAGTTCCCAAATCTTGTCCTTTACCAATTTATGCCTAATCATTTCCAAAATTAGGTAAGCAAGGTGTGTCACTCAGGGTTAGCATGGACATTCTATTCCAGACACAGACATTTCAATGTGTTGGTCACATACATAAGTGGAACTCAGTCTAAGATGCACAATTTAAGCATGGTGATAAGTTTTCACATATGTTAGACACCTAATAAGGTGTTAGGTTAAAAGGCTAACAAAAATTGGGTCACACTGTTGATAATTGGGAAATAAGGCAACTGGAAAAAAGGAAAAGGGATTAAAACATCTGCAATGGAGGGTGGGGGGTGGTGGGGGTGTAGAGGAGTATGTGTGTATATAGGGGGGAACATAAGTAGGTCAGAGAGGTAGGAAGGTGCTGTGCAAGGGATTTGTAACTGTGGTGGTCTTGAAATCAACAACTTCTACAGTAGAGAGCCAGTGGAGCAAGGCAAGGACTGGGGTAATGGGGATAAGGAGTTTAGTCTGGGTGTGGACACTCGTGGTGGGAATTTTGAATTAATTGGACTTTGTGAACGGTGGAGCTGCGGGGACAGGCAAGGAGACAATTGCAAAAATCAAGGTGATAATTTGTTGTGTTATAGACCAAGAAACATTTAAGAGTTCTGTACATTTCTCATAACCTATTTTACAGTTTGCAACAATAACCTTAATCGACTGTTTTTCTACACATACCAATTAGGAAACTGGGATTAGTCCATTTTAATCTTACCACAAATACCAATGTTACTGTCAATCATTCTGCAACAACAAATGACATTTGTACAGCGTCTTTGCATCTGCAGTTTGTGGAGGGAAGATATGGGAAGGTAGACAAGCAGCGAGTTAGTGTAGTTGAGTCTGGATATGATGAATGCATGGATGAAGGTCTCAGTGACCTGAGCGGAAAGACAATGGCAGAGCCGGGCAATGTGGATGTGGGGGAAGGCAATACGAGTCATGGTCAAAGAGCTTCACAGATGTGGGGGAGAAAGGGCAGTTGAGGATCAAACAAGATGCCAAGGTTCCTGGCTCATTAAGGTGTAGTGTGCAATGGTAGATTGTTATGCTGCCGATGCCTGAGCTGTGGAGGCACTGATGGGAACCAATCAGGAGGGCCTCGGTCTTGTTGACATTCAACCAGAGAAAGTTAGCTCTCATCTGGGACTTTGATGTACCTTTGCATATTAATTCAATATAATAATAATAATAATCATCCTTGCACTTGATATAACACCTCATCACGTCATTGAAATGTCTCAAAGAGCTTCACAGAATATATTGTAGATTGGCCGTGTATTTTGTGGGTGAAATAGGGCAGCCAATTACACACAGCAGCAATGTCCCACAAATAGCTGTGGATTGAGTGATTTTTTTGGGAGCGATTATTATCCATGGAAAGCAATCCACCAATCAACTAAGAACTGGGTAGCAGCTTAATGCTGCCTAATAAAGGCATGCGGAGTAAGGAAACTTGCCTGAGGTTTTGCCCTTCCTGGTCATCTCGCTTGTGATGTGAGCCCACAAACAACTACTCTGTGTGACTCCATTACTGGACACTGGGACCTGCACTACCTATTACAGGAAACAGCAGATATCTTCAGGAGCTTAGACACTGACAATAATGCTATGAGCTACTGCTTTTTTAAAGCGCTTGAAAGCTCTCCGAGATGGCGTCCGGCGTGGAGGGCGCTACATAAATCCAAGTTGTTGTTATTGTTGTTTTTGTCTAATCTTATTCTGCTCATATGTTCTGACATTGTCACGTTGTTACCTGGATGTGGTGTGAAGTGCGCACAAGATGTGATTCTGTGATAGGCCTCAGCTTCATCCTGAAATTTTAAATTGGGATCTGCTGGAGTGAGATCTCGGGGCATTTCGTCTGCAAACGTTACTCTAATTCCATCCTTTCCTCGTTGAAGGGCCTCTGTTCCAAAAGAGAGTGGAGGGGAAGAACTGGGTGGTGAATTACACTCTGGTCAACAAGAAAATCAGAATCTTTCAGGTACAGCCACATAGACTGTATTGAAATTCAATGACTAAATAAGCTTTTGAAACCATCTTTGTACAAGTTGATTCAAGCAAAAATGTGTATTTAATCCATGGCACATTAAACCCGCTTTCTTAAATTCATAACCGAAAATACCGATTACAATTATGGAATACATATAAAAGCAGAGGACTTACTAAACTTATAGAAATCATTCGTTAGGCCATAGTTGTATCCAGTATTAGTCAACTCCACTTTAGGAAAGGTGTCAAGGTGAGACTGCGATGGTAGAGAAGATTTTCCAGAATATAGGGGTGAGTGGTTAGGCGTATGAGTGGAGAATGGAGGAACTGGGACTTTTTCTGCTAGAAGAAAGAAGGTTGACGGGTGACCTGATAGGAGTCTTTAAAAAATTTTTGAGGGGTTTTGATAGTCAATAGGGAGAAATTATTTCCACTGGTTGGTAACTAGAGGGAATCAAGTTAAGATAGTTAGTCAATGAGCTAATGAGGAGATCAAGATAATTTTTTTCAGACAGAGCACTTAGGATACGAGATGCCCTGCTGGGAGCAATAGTTGAAGCAGAATCCATATTGGTCTTTAAAGCAGAACTGACAAAAACTTCAGGGGTAAATGAGACTGAAAGGATTGCTCCTGAGGGAGTCAACATACACACAAATGCACACAAACACACACACAACAGGAAAATGGCCTTTGTCTGTGCTATAAATTTCCATGGTTCTAATTCTAAAGCCCATATTTACCTTTTGCCACTATTTCCCAATTTTCTTTATCAAGTAGCACAGACAACTTTTTGAGCTGATCCTTGCTGTTTAGACTCAAGCACATGGGGACTGAACATCCTTTTAGACAATGTGAACAAAAACAGTCAAGGCAAGCCAATGACAAATGCTGACTGTACTTTTGGTCAATGTGATAATCATTACTGATTATCATATCAAATTGTACATTTCCACTCCCTTTTAATGGTCTGTGACTACGAGAGTTTATATGTAAACTCTTTCATTTAATAATCCTCTTTGCTCAGGTGCGGTTATTGTATTTCACTGAACACTAACCGCATCTGACTCTGAAGTACTCAACCAACATCATTGTTGGGAAGATTGGGGCAGAAATTACATCTACTTCCTGATACGTACATGCACAGAGACAAAAGAAAAGGAAATACATTGCATGAAATTGCGACACAATCATATTGACTGTTCATAGGTCAGAATGTTTACAGGAAAGAACATCTTAATCTTTGCTAAAGATCTAACTATTTTGATTGTACCTTTGGTCACGTCCTCCGTATATCATCTTCCACATGCTCCCCTTTTGTGAAGTTCTTCAAAATGTTCTCCTTACATGAAAGATACTTTATTGCTGCACAAAGCCCACAAACTTCTGTCTTAGAGGCAATGTTGTTACCAAGTGAGCCAGGCTGATAATTATTCACAACTCAAACTTGAGACCAGATTATTTCACTGTACATGAACACATCTGCATATCCAAACTATTCCTAAACATAGTGCAATCTGAAAATCTCAGTTATATGAAACTCTCGCCATGATTTTTCTCAAACTCTGCACTCCCACTGTTCGTCCCGTCCTTCACTTCAAACGACGTTTTTTTCTTTTTATATTTATAAATATATTTGGTACAACAAAAATCCCAAACAAATACAAAGTATAAAATCTTCTTTTCCAGTATTTTCTTTTCTCCCAATACAAAAACATTCCATTGCATACAGTGAATGACTTCACCGCACACAGGTTGTGCACATCTTTTTAGGATACTCCCTTTTAAAACCTGTGATTTTTTTGGAAAAATATATATTTATTTAGAAATATGTTTATGAAATGAATCCAAAACCAAACTCAGGAACAAAAAAACCTCACTCAGGTTGTGCACACTCATGTTCGGGTACTCTCCCTTTAAACAGTCGGGAATCGCCACAACCATGCGCTCGTCCGCGCACACACTGCGGAGGTCGCCTGCCACATTTGGAAGGCGCCCCGATGTGCACCGTAAGCGAACATGTCTATTTTACATGCACAAACTGGGTAGGTGCTGCACAGATACTTGCTGCAAAGTATGTCTGCCTCAGCCACTGACCCTTCCCTTCCCTCATTCCTTATTTCCCACCTCTCATTCAAAATGTGTTCAGAATTGAGCCACAAAACTTGATCTACTGGATTTAGTGGTTGGTCTACTGGTTTGTCTACACAGTGGACAAACTGTGCGTACCTGAAATACCTTTGGTCCTCAGTATTTCAGTTAACTTGGACTGTGACCTCTTTCAACAAGCATTGTTTCTTAATAACCATCTTTGCAATTTACACAACTTCCTGGTCCATAGTATTACCAAACCACAGGGTGAATTTTAAAACACACTCAAAGGGTCCATTTTGCACCTTCATATCTAATCAAAACTTGCTGATAAGAGATAAATGATCATTGTTGAGCATTTCAAGTGACTCAACAGTGCCTAACCTCTGGTAACCGATCAAAAGTGGCATTCTTTATGCTTAACCATTGAAAAGTGGCACTCATTATGTGGTCGTACACTAAGTGCATTCCTTATGTGTCTTGTTTGGCATCCTGAAACTAACCGCATCAATTCCCCCAAATTTTCCAATTCCGAATGCATTCCAACCAAAAACTGTAGCTTTTGCTATCACTTAAAACATATCTTATCTGTTGACAAGACTGAAATACCAGTTGGATGGAAATTAGCTGTACTCTTTTTCAGACATTCAAATGATGTAGAGGTTAAGTCGGTTACAGATCCAATGTAATTAGTTTGATTTGATTATAATAATAATAACCCTTGTATTTGAATTAGCACCTTATCAAGTCGTCAAGACATTTTAAAACACTTTTTGACAAATGTAGCAATACTAATGCCGATTAAAGTGCTCAAACACAAATGGCATCTCGTGATGGAAGCAATCCCTCAGAACCTAATGTATATTTTGTGCAGGATTAACTTACTGGATCTTGCTATCAATCTTGAGAACACATCAGAGTTAAGATCCTATGTGTTGGCAAGATGTGCAGTGGGTGGGATTGCTATACAGGACTAATTCAAATCTCCCTTCCCTTTACAAATAAATTCCCACCCGTTTATATTGACTTAACATATTCGGTCGACACAAGCAGGTTTAGAAATAAACAAACAAACCTCCAGGCACTGGGAGCCGAGATGAATGCTAAGAGTGTTGGACCAAGCGCACACTAAGCTCCATGCTCTGTGCACCCCAAAGCTCAAATTTCAGCGCCTTGGGACTTCCTCCCGACGTGAAAGGCGCTTTATAAGTTTAAATTGTTGTTGTTGTTGTTGTTAGCATTTCAGTGCTTCGCAGAGCCAGGCACACCATGGAAGGTAAGGGTTAAAACAACCAGCTTGTCGACATAAGTATTAAGAACACAATGTACTTAATGGCTGCTTAGTGGCTGCTGGTCACTTGAAATATTTGCCAATATAAGCATTTTTAAGTACATGCTGACATCGACATACACAGTAAGTTTAATGTGTCCTATACACAGAAGGGCACATTACTTAATTTTTTGTCGATACACAAGGGATAATAATAATCCTTGTACAAGTAAACCTCTATTTAGGACGGGGTTGTGTTCCTGAAAAATTGTATCTAGATTGAAACGTCCTAAATTGAAACGCGATTTCCCATGCGGTCCCATTATATAACCAGAGATGCGTTCATTTCACAAAATTTTCAGACCTTAAACCCACTGAATAACACATAAAACCACACAACATAACACAAAAAACACACAAATTAACACACAGGCAAGAAGGAGTACTTGGGGGTGACTGTACAGTATTGTACTTTAATACTGGCAAAATTTAATACAGCACACTACTGGCAAACTTTATATAATAATAATAATAATCCTTGCATTTGATATTGCGCCTTTCACATCTTATCGACGTCTCAAAGTGCTTCACAGAATACACTTTAAAGTGAATTGACTGTATATATTTGTGGGCGAATCGCAGCAGCCAATTGCGCACAGCAGTGTCCCACAAACAGTCATGGATTGAAATGACCAATTTTATTATTGTGTTTTTTTTTGTAGGGATTATTATTCGGCGTGTGGAGTAAGGAAACTTGCCCAAGGTTTTGCCCTGACATGCCTGGATTCGAATACAGGTCTCCCCAGCTTCCAAGACAAGTGCTTTAACCACTGAGCCACAGGAGCTCCACTGGCAGTGTGACAGTGGCAATGGCACTTGCAGCTTCCCCACTCATCTTGATGTTGTGGAGCCCATAGCGTCTTTTAAACCTTTGAAACCACCCTCTGCTAGCACTGAAAGATGGTGCCATTGAGCCTTCTCCTTCCTGATCATTTAACTCCCTAAACAATGATTTTGCCTTCTCTTGGATAACCAGGGTGTTGAGTGGTATATTATGCTGGTTCTGATCCTCAACTCAGACACTCAGCATTCTTTCCATGTTTTCCATCACATCACTCCTATGTTTTGCTAATCTGTTTGCACCTGTAGCTGTAACATACCATGAACTTGTCAGTATATTGTCCTTATTCTGTTTTATAATAGCCACCGTAGATCTAGCTAGCCCTAAAGCCCTCCCGACGTCCATACCTTTTTCACCAGACTCGATGCGCTTTATCACCTCCAATTTGGTATTTAAAGTGTGACTTTGTGAGGTCTCTGGCCGCTAGCGGTATTACCACTGCTCATTTCAGTTACTAGAAACTTGCTATAATCGCAGTAGAGGTTGTAAATCACCTGAGGTTGCTCGGGAATGTTTGGAAATTACTGTAATACTGACGTGACGCGGTGTCGCTTCAAAATCTGCTGGCTTTTAAACAACGATGTAGCGACATGCTATTGGCCAGTTGAAATGCTTGGATATCAGGTGCGAGCGTGATTTACCTGCGAATACACTATGGACTGTGCATATGGACAAAAAGGAAGCTCTAAATGCGACCGTGATATTCAAAATAAGTACTGCGCATGCACAAACAAAAGTTTTGTTCGTTAAAACGAATCCAAGTGTCCTATATCGATCAAAAGGTGCAAAAAAAATTATGTTCCTTCAATCAAAACATCCTAAATAGAAGTGTCCTAAATAGAGGCTTACCTGTATTTGATACAGCGCCTTATCGCTTCACTAAATTATTCACAGAGCATGCTACTGTATAAAGTTAATTGACTATATTTTATGGACAAAACACTGCAGCCAATTGTGCAGATTAAGTGACCAATTTGTTTTATATAAGGAATTATTACCCTCAGAAAAGCAATCTTCCAATCAGCTAATAACTGGGTTCCTATTTACTGCTAGGTAAACAGAGGCGACAAATGCGGAAACTTGTCTAAGGTTTTGCCTCGTCCAGGAATCAAACACAGGTCTCTCGCTTGCGAGGCGAGCGCTCTAACCACTGAGCTACGGGACGCAATGTACATGTTACTCCTTCTGTTATGCTCTATCACACACGCACTATGTTATTATAGTGAATGTGTCATTATAATAATAATCCTTACATTTGATTTAGTGACTTATCACATCTTCGAGATGTCTTGAAGAGCTTCACAGAGTATTCAGTAAAGTGAATTTAGTGTATATTTTGTGGGCGGGCAAAACAGATTTGAGATACGTAGTGTGTTGACACGGGATCATTCATGTCCAACTAACACTGTAGTGTGGGAGTCCATGTATAATTGTGATGTTCTAATTTGTCATCTGAATCCGATATATGATACTCCTACTGTCCCGTTGAACTGTATCAAGCAGGGGCATAGTCTTAAAATTAGAACCAGGCCACGTGGATGCTGGATCCAGCCACACCTTCAGAAATAAGGTTGATAGATTTCTGATAGATCGGGGTATCAAGGGAGACGGGGTGAAAGTGGGAAATTGGAATTGAAAGGATTAGTAATTAAATGGTGGAACAGACTCCACAGCCTGAATGGCTTCCTCCTGTTCCTATGTTACCTCTTAAAATTAATGTATTCTGTAGCTGTGATTATGAACATTTAACACGGGGAGGGAAGGTGCTAGGCGTGAAGATACAAATAGGACACAGCAGACTGCTTGAAATTGACAGACGAGATTGATGAGTAGACTAATTGGCCCAGAGAACTTAGTGGGACAAGACTTTATTGAAGGTGATTGAGATTTCATGAAATGACCCAATGGAATGCAAGTGGAGTGGGGAGAGCAGAGGAATGAAATACTGGCAGACATTTAAACGAGAGAAACTGGGAAGGCAAGATCAAAGAAAAGTACACCTGCTGTCACATCTTACCATTAACAACTTTTTTCACTTGAAATCCTTCCCAAATTCATTGCTGTGGCTTCAACTTAGTTATATCCACATATATCTGGATATATATATACAGTAAAAGCTTGTTTATCCTTGACTCGATGAACCGGAACTTCCGTATAACCGGTACGTCAAAAAAAGTCCCCATCCGATTAACCGGATGTTATCCAGCACAACCGCGGTGACGCATTTAATGAATCGATTGTCGCACAAGAGTACTGTACAGGTATTTTGGTTTGCTACTAGTAGAGCCTTAAAGTCACGCTGCCGTGTAGACTGTACACTTCTACCCCAGCATCATGGCTTCAAACCAGGCATCTGCCAGCAAAGGTGATTTCTAGATGAATAACAAAGGTCTGTTATGATCAGGAAGGAGAAGGGTCAATGGCACCATCTTTCAGTGCTAGCAGAGGGTGGTTTCAAAGGTTTAAAAGACGCTATGGGCTCCACAACATCAAGATGAGTGGGGAAGCTGCAAGTGCCACTGTCAGTATTAAAGTTTGCCAGTAGTGTTCTGTATTAAAGTTTGCCAGTATTAATGTACAATACTGTACAGTTACCAAAAGTACCCCTTCTTGCCTGTGTGTGTTAATTTGTCTATTATGTTGTGTGGTTTTGTGTTATTTAGTGGGTTTAAAAGGTCCGAAAAGTTTGGGAAAAGAACGCATCTCTGGTTATATAATGGGACCGCATGGGAAATCGCGTTTTGGTTTAGGACATTTCGATCTAGATACAGTTTTTCAGGAACGCAACCCCGTCCTACATAGAGGTTTACCTGTATTATATGTATATATACATACACACAAACAACAAACTAGCGACCACAGTTTAGAAAAATATTTATCCAAAATCCAAGCAGTTCAACAATTATGTACCTGAGAACTAACTTTCCATAATCAGAATCCAAACATTCTGTACAATATTATCTTTTTGTCTTAATCTAAAATGTTGTTTTACTTTGAAGTGAATATCGATTTTAAACTCTGCCGAATTATTGAGACTACAGTATTATCTTCAAAAAATTTAATTTGCTGCATGCTTGCCATACTTTAGTTGCAATGCGTGTCAGATATATATCATTCCACAGTAATGATTCATTAATACTTGCAAGAATTTCTACTGTAAAATAGCCTCTATTGACCTTTTCTGACCTGCTTCCCTGTACTGAGGAATGGCACACTGTGTCCACCTGATAACTGCTAAAGGATATCTCCAATTTCCGCACATTCCATAAAAACAACAGCAAATCTCAATAACAGTTATTTATAATACTACAATAAAAGACAATAATCACAAGACCTCACGACCTTTTAATAATAAAGTTTGACTGCTCTTTCTGAAAATCAACTGCAGTATTCTGCTGCGCTGTTTCCTCATCAAGCTGCACAATACAAAGCATCGGGTTCGGGCTTCTGAATCTTTTAAGCAAATGTTAATTGTAGAATGACAATGTAAGAACATAAGTAGTTTACCATTAAATTAACTTTTAAAAGCCAAGCAAGGTACGCTTCAGAAATCTTTCAAAAGTTAATTGCTGATTTATAAGAATGTGCGTCCTACTCTCTGAAAGGTTCAGCAAAATTGTTTTCTCCACTTACTCAGCTTCATTTGGAAATCCATCCAAAATTCCCTTCGCCTCGCTCCCTCCCTTGTCCACTTCAAGGCATGTCTCATGGCATTCCTCTTCCAACGTGTCTTTGGCTAGCCAGCCTCTTAACCTCCCTGCCCTCCACCCTCCCTGATCTGATCTCTCACCTCGGGTCCAAATCCCTGACTGTCCAGAGTCTTGGGATGTATTCCCAACATGAATGGCACTATACAAATGTAATTTTGTATTGTATTCATTTGAAAGCAGCAACTCAAGTTCAAACTAGTATCATATCCCTCTCTAAGACAGCTTTCCTTCACATCTGCCACTTCACTTGCATCCACCCCACACTCACACTCACTGCTCTTGAAACACTTGTTCACTCTTTCATCCCGTGTAATTGGAAAGACAGTGGCATCCAAAAGAAACAATAATCCTTGCATTTGATTCAGCACCTTATCATGTCATGGTATATTAAGCAGATACAATTTTCCTTTGGTTAAGAGCTCAGACCTATCAGTTATTTGCCTGTCACATACTGCTTCTAAAGTGGCTTGAACATTGAACACAGAGGAATCAAACATTGTACACAATGTAGAGATACTCTTTATTGATAACAGGGTTGCTTCTTCAACACTGAGAATGCCGGTGTCAGCCTGACCTCCTAGAACTGCAAAATACGGTACTTCTAGATTAACCTTCGACTCTCTGCCTCTTGCTCTCTCTCACACATCACACATACATCATACACACAAAAAAACACCCAACAATAAAAAAATTGGTCATTTCAATCCTTGACTGCTGTGCGCAATTGGCTGCCACGTTTCGCCCACAAATATACAGTCAATTCACTTTACAGTATATTCTGTGAAGCGCTTTGAGATGTCGATAAGATGTGAAATGCGCTATACCAAATGCAAGGATTATTATTATTATGGAGAAGTCTCAAATTGTTTCATAAGATATACTGTAATGTCAATTATGTTTATGCCTGAGCTCAGATCATGAATGTAGAGGCCAGGATATCACAATCAAACAAGATTCTGAGACACAAAATGTTTCATGTTATTTTTTGTTTTAAAATGTAAAATTGTGCAGAATTTTACAAACAATCTTAAATTCAGCCCTAATTTGGTAGTCGGTGTTTCTTTCATTCTTAACTGTGGAACTGGGGAAAGCAGTTCAAAATCAAGAGTGAATGTAAGAGTTTTATACAATTCTGCATAATCTTAAATAATAATTTTCATAATTGACCTTAGACGAAAACAGTATGGTTTTTTGGCCTGAGAGGTCCTCACTTTAAAGAGTAACAATGAAGAGTGGGAACATAGGCTTATTTTCACATTTCCCTCCATCCAAGGACAAACTGTAACATCAATAATGGTGCCCGGTTAGCTAACACAACTGAGAATTCTATGATACAAACGGTTTGCGACCTTTCGTTCTGTAGTGCAGGGGCAAAACATTTGTTCACTGGCTCATCAGGGGGAATTCTTACTTTCTTAAAAGATACCAAAAAAATGACTGCAGCATTTTATTTCCAAATGTTGACCTAGATTCCTGTTTTAACACCCGTGGTTCCACACTGAAGCTAGGCAATGGGTGATAAAGTGTTAGCTATCTTTTGTGTCAACTGATTTGTTTCTGTTGTTCCAGGCGTGGCATCTCTGGCTATGTTTTGTCTCTATTTCAGTTAAACCTGCTTAAACTAATACAAGAGCCAAATGATTCCAAGCTAAACAGAATTGCTCCAGGACATTTCTGGGACCTTAGCCTCATTCATATAATCCACCTTACCATTTATAACCACAATCACTTTTTTTTTCACAATAGATGGCCTCCCGACTGGAGCTATCACTTCCGAGGCTGTCAATAGACACCAGATATTTCTACACTCAATTTCTCTGTACTCCACTGAAAACCAAAAAGGCCCCAAAATAGCACAACCAATTGAGAGCACAGACGTCCACTTAAAAAAAACCTAGTGTTGTACTCTATAGACAAAAATACATCTAGCAGGATTATTTTAATCTTTTTCGACCTTTCTAATAATTGTGACCCAGTAGGATTCAATCTGTGAGCAGGTGCAGACTTCCTTATATCAGTGAACTTGGAGAATCAACAGTTAAAATGCTTTGGGACATGTGAGTGATCCTCTCACCGGTGACTACTTGCCAAGAAGGTTAATCCGCCCAAAGAATAAAGCCCCAAACGTTAGAATTATTCAATTCAAGGTCAGTCCCGCATGCCACCAGGAGTGATGATGCTAAATTAATGGGAATTAAAGTGGAATAAAGCCAAGGCACCAATTTCTTAAATTTGTTAAATATGATGTAGAGTTAGTACATGAACAAATATATGGTCAAACGTCCTTTAAATTCAATACAATGTGCTTGGTCTGTACTTGAACTCGACAGCTGTAATTTAAACAAATGATTTATTTATGGATTATATATTACATTAAAAATAACAAGACATTTTACCCTGAAATTGCTCTCTATATTCCCAAAAGTATACCGACACTACATGACTCTTTGGGGATTTTCCTTTGCTACCAACTGGGCTGGGCAATGACAATCCCTGTCCTGTAGTAAAGAACAACAAAATTACATTTGTAGAGTGCCTTTCATGTCAGGAGGACGTCCCAAGGTGCTGAACAGTCAGGGGTCGGGACCCAAGCAAGCAGGTGTGGGGGCAGGGTTGGGATGAGGGAGAGCAGAGAGGTAGGAGGGCGACTGAAGGCAAGGTTGAAGAGAAGGGACTTGAGACCGGCCTTGAAGGAGGCAAGGGAGGGAGCAAGGCAAAGGGATTGTAGGATGGAGTTCCAAAGTGTGGCAGCATCGAGGCTGAAAGCAGGTGCACAGGAATCAAGCTACGGTGTTCATGTTGTAAACTAATTTAGCGCTCCGATATTTGTTCCCCTTTATTTCTTGCAACTGTATAGGTTTAATTTTCTCTGGGATCTCTCTCTGTGGTTCCGTGCTCTTTCAATATCTCAGTTTGCATAACATGATTCTTTATGCTTTATGATCAAGTTGTTTCATTTTCTGTCATTGCCTTCTCCCTGCTCATTATTAACCTTTAAACCTTCAAAGTATAGAACCACAGCCTGACACTTTTTCCAGACTCACTGTCCATGTCTTCTGTTTAACTATTGTGACAGCAAGTTTCCTGTTACTGTAAATGGAGTTTACTTTTAACTGCCTACACTGAGAGAAATTGCTCAATCACTATAATCCTGCAGGCAATGACTCCTGTCATGGTGTAGTTCCACTGCTATTAGCAGACGTACAATTCATTCAAGTGTTCATTCATTCTTCATGTGTGAACCGAGACAGGTAGTGCCAGTGTGCTACTTAACAGCAGTGGTATTGCAGCCAAGCGTGATCTCACCTTACATCTATACAGCACATTTCCAGTTGAGATCAAAGAACAGGAAGGAGCCAACAATGCTCACCTTCCCTCTGCTTAGGTGGATTTAGGATCCTGCAGAATTTTTGAAAATTCTATTGTAATTTAGAGTTCGATTTCTCAGTTCTTTTTTGGTACAACAGAAGTTGAACTTCCAAATTCCAGCTGAATTGAAGTCTATTTCCCCAAACTCTGTTTATTATATACTGTATTGTGATAATGGTCTTAAACTAGCACGATGCATTTTAGACCTCAGGGATGGGAAACTTGGCCAATATATCTCACTGTCTATCCCAGGGACCCTGGATCAAGCATAGTATTCTACTGTCAAATGAACAATCTAAGAAATCTCTTTTTAAAGATAAATAATCTAACAGAAGGAGTCACATTACTAATCTTAATCATGTTATTCCCTCATTAAGCAAGAGGATCTGGGTTCAATTCCTGAGCAGGGCGAAACATTAGGTAAGTTTCCTTACACCACACCTCTCTGTTTACCAAGCCGTAAGTAGCAACCTGGTTGATTGGAAGATTATTTTTCCAGGGGCAATAATATTCCCTTGAAAAATTTATAAATATTTGATCACTCAATCCATGACTGTTTGTGAAACACTGCTGTGCACATATTGGCTGCCATGTTTCACCCATAAAATACACAGTCATTTCACTTTACAGCATTTCTGTGAAGCTCTTTGAGACGTCCAGTAGACGTGATAAGGTTTTATATAATTATTACAGTATGAAGCATGCGTTTGCCAACAAAACACAGTCACTCCACTTTACAATATATCCTGCAAAGGACTTTGAGACAGACACTCTTTTGAAGTGAATTGAGTGTGATTTTATAAGAATAAGAATGATAATATTGTAAATGAAATGCAATTTCCTCTTGCACTTACAGCAAGCTTGGGTTTTTAATCCAAGTAGCAGCATGGGCAGCACAGCAATGGGAAAGTGATAGTTTACAATGAAGAAACAATGTGTTACTTTTCATTTTTAAAAACAACTTGGGATGTGGATGATAAACTTCAGTCAACAAATGATGCAGATCATGCCAAGTGCAGGTAATTGAACTTGCCTCATGTGTTATTTTCCACAGGCCAACAAATATTATCAGCAGTTCCCAAATGAGCTGAGCAACACAATTTCACCTTCCTACTGCCATAAAATACTGATTTCTGAAAGTCATTACTAAATTCTTGTTTTCCGTGAATGGTTTTGTTATTTGAATATGTCTATTACTTTTGGTTCTGGAGTCCTGACTTTTAGCTTCTGTGAACTAAAAGATCAAGTTATGAGCCCATAATAATAATCCTTGCATTTGATATACTGCTTTTCACATCTTATCACTGTCTCAAAGCACTTCACAGAATATACTATAAAGTGAATGACTGGATATTTGTGGGTGAAACGCGGCAGCCAATTGCGGACAGTAGTGTCCCACAAACAGTCGTGGATTGAAAATTACCAAATTTTATTATTTTGGGGGGATGGATTATTAGGCATGTGGAGTAAGGAAACTTGCCCAAGGTTTCGCCCTGACCTGCCTGGATGCGAACACAGGTCTCAAGCTTGTAATGCGAGTGCTCTAACCACTGAGCTACCAGAGCTCCACGTGCGGATGGCTTGACATCATATGAACATTGGAATAGGAGTAGGCCATTCAGCTCGTCGAGCCTGTTCCACCATTTAATTATACCATGGCTGTTCTGTATCTCACCCAATCCTTTCAATTCCAATTTTCTGCTTTCTCCCCATATCCCCTAGTACCCTGACCTGCCATAAAAACTTTCAACTTCACTCTTAAAGGTGTGCATGGATTCAGCATCCACGGCCTTTTGGGGAAGAGAATTCCAGGTTTCTACCATCCTTTTAGTGAAAAAATGCTTCCTGAATTTAACATAAGAACATAAGAATTAGGAGCAGGAGTAGGCCATTCGTCCCTTCGAGCCTGCTCCGCCATTCAACAAGATCATAGCTGATCTTCTCACCTAACTTTGATTACCTGCCCTAACCCCATATCCCCTAATCCCTCTATTTTTCAAAAATCTATCAGTCTCAGCCTTGAAAATGTTCAAGGACTGAGCATCTACAGCCTTCTGGGGTAGTGAATTCCATAAATCCATAAATTCACTACCCTCTGAGTGAAGAAATGTTTCCTCAACTCTGTTCTAAAAGGCTGACCCTTGATTTTAAGACTGTGACCCCTGGTTATAGATTCTCCTACCAGGGAAAACAGTCCCTCAGTGCCTACTTTATCTAGCCCTTTAAGAATCTTATATGTTTCAATAAGATCCCCCCTAATTCTTCTGTACTCTAGAGAATACAGCCCTATTCAATTTTGCTCTTAAATGGCTTGGTTCGAATTTTAAGTCTTGTAACCCTTGTTTTGGATTCCCCCACCAGAGGAGATAGCTTCTCTGTATCTATCCTATCAATTCCCTTTGTCATCTCAAGTACCTCAATCAAATCGCCCCTTAACCTTCTAAACTCAAGGGAATATAATCAAAGTTTATGCAGCCTTTCCTTATAGCTTAACCTTTTTAGGCCGGGTAACATTCTGGTGAACCTGCACTGCCAGAGTCAATATATCTTTCCTGAGGTGTGGTGCCCCAAACTGAACGCAGTACTTCAGATGGTGTCTGACTAATGCTCTATACAGCTGAAGTATCATTTCTTCTCCCTTTGTATTCCAGGCCTCACGAGATAAAGGTCAACATTCCATTCGCCTTTTTCATTATGTTTTGCAACTGAGAACTAGTTTTTAATGATTTGTGGATATGGACACCCACATCCCTTTGCACATCCACAGTTCTTAATTTCTCTCCATTAAGAAAATAAGCTGCCTTATCTTTTTTCAGTCTATATTTACCTTGCACTTCCCTACATTAAACTGCCACAGTTTTGCCCACTCACTTAGTCTGTCTAAGACCCTTTGTAATTTCCTGCTCCCAGCTACACAACTTGCTGACCCTCCTAGCTTAGTGTTCTCTGCAAACTTGGGATATAAAACGTTCTATTCCTTCATCCAAGTCATTTGTATATATGCCAAATAGCTGAGGTTCCAATACAGACGCTTGGGGGCTACCACTTGTCACGTCCCACCAATCAGAGAATATTCGTTTAACCCTACTCTCTGTTTGCTGCCTCCCAAGCAATTATCAAGCCATGTCACAAGGTTACCTTCAATTCCATGCAACTCTTTATCTAAAGCCTTCTTAAAGTCCATATAAACTACATCCATAGACCTCTCTTATCCACCATTTACCTCGTGACCTCTTGAAAACATTCAACTAGATTAGTCAGACATGACCTACCCTTTACAAACCCATGCTGACGAGCTCATACCTGTTCAAGTGTCACTCCATCCCTGATGATGGATTGCAGTATTTTCAATACAATTGAGGTTGTTTTGACAGTTCTGTAGTTTTCTGGTTCTCCCTCCTTCCCTTCTTAAATAAAGGGGTGACATTCACAACTTTCTAATCTTTTCTCAAATCTAGTGAAGCTTGGAAAATTATGACGAATGTATCTGCAATTTCCTCTCCTATTTCCTTTAAAACCCCGGGCATTATAAGCAAATGCCTCAATGATATCAAGACATTTGTGCATGGGTAAGATGTCAATGGTTGGACTCAAATAATTCTGCACTGGATTGTTGCTGAAACTGCCATTTTAATGAGTCTACAAATAGGAGACCAATTTAACTCAACTGGAATGCAATGAAGTTGAACTCGAACACTGGCTTCTGCAAGAACCTAATCAGATAGTCTTGGTTTTATTTACATTAGATTGAAAGAATGTAAGGCTCATCCATTCAGGGCTTGACATCAAGCAGACAGTTGGTTCGACCAACATTTGAAGAATCCACGGTGAAAGCAGAAGTAGAGCTGGGTGTCATCAGTACATAGTTATAAACTCACCGATACATCCAAATGATATTACCAAAAAGTACAGTAAAAGCCCGTTTATCTGTGACCCGATCAATTGCGCGACCCCCCCCACCCCCCCTTATGAACTTTGGGTTTTTACCGATTGGTAAACAATGCTTTTTTTACTGATCATTTTACTGAGTGTGCTGGAATTCTTATTGGTAAATATCCATACAATATTTTGTTACTATTTAGTATATTATTAATATGGTTTAAAATAAGTAAATTTTTTGTGGTTTTCGGCAACTTGCCACCCGATTATCCGACACAGTCAATTAGTCGACCCCCCCCTGGAGGGTGCTGGATAAACGGGCTTTTAGTGTATATAGATAGGAGCCCTGAGGTATGCCACGGTTACCATGAATGCCTGGGATGCAAAGCCATTAGAATAGTGGTGGCCAACCTGTACCTCATGGAGCTGTCAATCACCCTCCCCACCACACCCCACCTCTCCCCCACCCGAACATTCGGATGAGTCTAGGTAAGTCTTGTATTCAATCAGTAGCGTGTTTTTAGATTTTTCTTGATTGAATATTTATTGATTAATGGAATATTTATTGATTCATGACTTCTGAGGAGAGTTCACACCTTGAACATTGCTTTGGAAGCAGACTGAGCATTTCAACATTTTCTGTTTTTATTTCACTTTCAGCATGTATGATTTTGACTTCTATTTTAAACTGTTTTGCTTTGTTTCCATCTATGTTCTCAACTGGTGTCTGTTTACACACCTCCACCTTCAATGTTTTGTCCTTGACTAGTTCCAGTCCTATCTTTCACATTGTCTCCACTTTTGTGTCCGCCAACAGCTTCTCCTCCAACCCCCACACCATCTTCTGTTGCGTTCCTCAGGGCTCTGTCCTTGGTTCTCCCCCCACTCTTCATCATCTACATGCTCCCCCTCAGTGACATAATCCACAGACTTGGGGTAAATTTCCACATGTATGTCGATGACACCTAATTCTACCTTTCCAACCAACTCTACAACTTTCTCCAGTTGAATGTCCGCAAGACTGAGGTCTTCCTGATTGGCTCGCATTAGCGCTTCTGCACTTCAGGCGCTGGCAGCATCAGCACCCAAGGCTGCACTCTCCATCTCTCAAAGCCAGTCAGGAACCGGAGTGTCTTGTTTGACCCCCCCACATCCGCGCCATGACCAGTACTGGCTTCCATCACCTCCGTAACACTGCCTCACCCTGCCGAAACTTTTGTCCACGCATTCGTCATATCAAGGCTCGACTATGGAAATTCTCTCCTCATTGGCCTTCCTGTCTCGTCCCATCACAAGCTGCAGATCATGCAGAACACTGTCCTCTCCCGCATCAAGCTCTGCGACCACATCACTGCCACGCTCGCCCAGCTCCATTGGCTCCCATCCGCCAGAGGATCGAATTCAAGATCCTGGTGCTCAATTTCAAGGCCATTCATGGCCTTGCCCCTCCTACCTCTCTGATCTGTTGTCTCCCTTTCAACTTGCCCACCCCCTCCGTTCAGCAGGCTCCAGTCTGCTCCATGTCCCTCACCCAACTCACCCTATACCATCGGTGGGCGGGCTTTTAGCCTCTCTGCCCCCACACTCTGGAATTCCATCCCAGAGTCCCTTCGCCTCGCTTCCTCCCTTTCCTCTTTCAAGGCCCAGTCTCAAGACCCTCCTCTTCGATCGTGCCTTCTCCTTCCCCTTCCCTCTACCCTGCCCCTCTCCCTTGCTCGTGTCCAGTCCTGTTCAGCACCTTGGGATGCTCTCCCGATGTGAAAGGTGCTCTATAAATGTAATTTTATTGTTGTTGTCTGTGTGACCTACTCCTCTGTGGACAGCATGGTTGGATCTGCCCATTGAACAAGTTCTCAACAGATACCTTTATTTCCTAAGAATGCAAATTCATTCAGTTCATGAATTAGGGCAGACATTTCATTATTGTCCAAGTTTAGCGTTCTACCTCCAACAATGTTACGTTCCCCTTGACATATCATTAGTGTCAACTTGTGCATTAAAAAAAAGATGGATAATTCCTCAATTATCATTTATGACAATGAAGTCTACATTCCACCCACCAATGGCTGCTCTAGCTATGGGCCAACAGGGCAGCTGCCAAGGGAGGCAGATCTCCCTCCCTCTGGTTATGTCACCCACATCCAGGCCACCCCTCAGTTACTACAACAACAACAACTTTGATCTATATAGCGCCTTCCATGCCCGGACGGTGTCTCAGAGCGCTACAGTCAGTGAATGCTCAACAAACACAAGTATCAACATGTAGCTTTTAAATCATCTTTACCAGCCGTATCAACCTACATTTAGAGCTACTTGCCTATTTAAACCGGGCTTTTGTTTATCAAATGAAATGATTGTTTAATCATTGCCCATAATAATCCAGACTTATTATATTTACAATTCAAATGTAACGTGTATATGACTCCAATTCATTACTGGTGCCATTAATTTTATGAACAAAACCCAGTTTCAATAAGCGAACAGCTTTTAAACATAGATTTATACTGTTGCCAAAGGTGTTTTGAAGCTGAATGGTGACCCTCACGGTCGTTTCGTGTTCACCGACTGTTCTGACTTAACCTGCGCAAGACCAACTTGTTTACTTTGCTCTGCAAGACGTCCCTGACGCTCTGAGGATAGGTTTTGTGTAAAAGAAAATGGTGAGCTTTGAGAATCTTTGCTTAAAAACAGAAGTTATGAAAGTGTGGCCGAAGTCTACTCAGCTACCATGGGAGTGAATGCTGCAAACCTTGCCTGTTTAGATAAGTAGCTGGGCTCCAATCCCTATTATCAGTGAACAAAAGCCTTTTTGTAAAAGTATTTATTGGCAATAAAAAATGGCTTTTTTTTTCACATATCGGGGACATTTCTACGTGAAGATATTCAGCAGAATTGTTTTAAATCATTTGCAATATAAATATTTATCAGGGGGTAAAGTCACCCACACCCCATATATAATAATCAATCTGTCCGGTCAGTAGGCTGTGAACTGCTCCACATGCCCTGTCTCGCCGTCTCCACCATCAACTGGTGAGCCTTCCACCTTTCTGCCCCCATCCTATGGAACTCCATCCCACATTCACTACACCTCATTCCCTTCCTTGCCTCCGTCAAGTTGCTTCTCAAAATCTTCCTCCTCGACCGAGCCTTCGGCAACCCTCCATACCCTCCATCTCCGATCTCAAACCCCCAGCTCGGGTCCAAATACTTTTAAATATTAAATACAGTATTAATTAATATATTAATATTTAATCAGTTAATTAAAAAAAAGGTTCAATATTTAAAAAAAATCTTCCTGGAATTCCAGGGTGGGTAATAGAGATATTTGCAATATCTGAAAAAAGTTGCTGTTGCCATATTCACACATTCCGCAGAGTAGGGTCAAGCCTTTTAAAGCAAACATTCTAAAGAATTACTGAATTTCTTATCCCTAAAAAAAATCAGCTAGATAGCATTTGTTCTGTTCAAATAGGCAGTAGAATTTAAGAGAGTAGTCAACTTATGCTATTTTTATATTATGGAACTCTGCAATCATGACGGCAACTGGAGACAAATGGTAATAAAATCAGTTGAAATTCTGTTTTCCAAATCAGGCTGGATCCAACTCAAAGAGTTGATTATGCCGTGCTGTGCAGAGACAGTTGATCATCAGAGAGTCGGGTTAAGTCAAAGTACTGTAGAGTACTGTAAAGTACTGTACTACCTTTTACAAAAACGCAGGTTATAGGAAGCGATTGCAAGCTCACCACTTCCTTCTCGTAAAATCCATGTGATTTTAAATGTATAGCCCCCAGGGCTGGGAGTGTGTGATTTGATTACCAGAGTACGGATATTACAATATAAAAGGGGTATTGAAGTAAGGAAAATCAATTACCTTCTCTGAAGTCCTGAAATTCCACACAATGTCTCTTTTGTGAATTTGCAGTTGCCTAAGTGGAAACCAGGAAACAAACAGAAAGCAATGATCAATCATCAACTTCATAAAAACACCAGTACATGACATGCATTCAGTTGTACAATTTCAGTGAAAAATAAGTTTGTTTTCTGAACAATGATTTCTTATTAGGGTCTGGCGATATATCGATATATCAGTTATATTGATATAATTTTTCATATCGATATGCCAATATCGGAATTTAAAATATATCGATATATCAAAAAATTTGATATGAAAAAATATATCGGTACATCGTAAATATCGGTATATCGTTTCTGGCGATATTTCAGTATTATCGGTATAATGCGATCTTTTCCAGCTTACCTTGTCGCCGGCATTGCAACCTCCTGGGCCTAGAACATGGAATGCGCGCGCACATCCGAAAGCATGCGCGCCTCCGAATGCGCGCGCATGCGCAATATAAAAGACCCCGGAAATATCTATATATTGGTATGTATCGATATGAGCCCATCGATATCGGAAAATTTCCATATCGACGGACCCTATTTCTTATCAATTGGATTTTCTGTATTAATGCCTGGATGAGAGGAAAATGAGTGGCGGCGGCAGGGGTAAAAGTAGATCTCAGTGAAGTTGAGATGACTCAGAGGAAATGAGCCTGAAAATAAACTAGGAAGGTAGGTGTGCAGAAATCCATGTGGTTGATAGTTGATTTGCCATTGTGATGAATGAGGCTTAGATGGATGCAATGACATGTTCTCAACACATGTAAGGCAAAGTAGGGTTTCTCAGCTGGACAATAACCATGAAACCACAGACTGGAAATCCACACAAACATTTTGATTTAAAGAACCCACTATTGTGCAATTCACCACGTAAATAGATATATTCATTAAGGTGTTTATAAAAGACTGGCTGTATAATATTTAAATACATGTGCAGATGAAGTGAATACACCAAAGAGCTGGTTTTAAGAAAAATAACATATTAAAGTGTGGCTTACTGCTGAAACATTTAAAAAACGCAGAGGTGAAAAAATTAAAATGCATAAGGCTCACCATTCAGCAAGAGCATGCAGCTAGTGATGATGATTCTAATCTGGCAAGGAAGATTAGTAGCCCTCAAGGAAGTGCTAATCGCCATGTACAGGGTAAGTGAGCACGGGAAAGTGATCAACCTGTTAAGTGATTGTTTTTAAGTACCAATAAAAATTTTATTTGCAACCAGTTTTGAAAAAAATAGTCTGAATCTTTCACATGTATCTGAACAAGGATCTCATATTTCTTTAGTCTAATCCCACAAAAAATATGTTTTATCCTTCAAACGTTGTGCTGTAAAATGCAAAGATCAAGATGGAAATCTGGCTTGAGCTCTATCTTCACAAACCAAGCTTTCTCCAAAGCTGCAATATTATTTTTTTTGCTTTCTTGCTTTTTCTATCTATGTTGCTCTCTTTCGATGACTATCATCTGAGAGCAGTTATAATAATAATAATCCTTGCATTTGATACACACGTCTCAAAGTGCTTCACAGAATATAATGTAAAGTGAATCAACTGTATATTTTGTGGGCGAAACACAGCAGGCAATTACGCACAGCAGTGTTCCACAAACAGTCATGGACTGAGTGACCAAATTACTATTATTATTATTTCAGTTAGCCCAAATGTGCATGAATAACACCAAATCACTTTTCCACATGACAAATTTGTCATCCCGACTCAACTTTTCTGATGGATTTGTCATTCCACCCACAGCTATATAGATAGACACTTTCCATCAGGGATCACTGAATGTGATTAGAACCCAGGTTGAATTTTCTTCTCAAGAGCCGAGGGATACCTAAGGCCATGTCCAGTGCCCCTATGGTTACCCTGGATCAACTAGCTCAGTGCATATTATAATCGAGTTTCAGACTACCTTTATAAATTAATTCCATATTCCTTTAATCAAGTGGGTCATCAGGATAATTAATTGGGTCTCAACTTCAATTAAGTAGGTCAGCGAAAAACTTGTTCGCTGGGGGCGTTTCTCACTGCGTCCTGGCTAACAATCGCCCAGATAAAATTGTGGGACATTGCTACGTGTAAATTTGCCTACAAATGCACAGTCATTATACTTTACAATACAAACTGTGAAGCACTTTGAGACATCTTCCTAATGTGAAAGGATTTATTTACTTCGAACAGGATTCAGTCATGACCAGGGTAACAACGACAACAACAACAAAATTACACTTGTGTAGCACCTTTCACGTCAGGATGATGTCCCAAGGCGCTGAAATAGAAAATTATTATAAAATGAGGTAATAAAAAATTGCTGAAATATTTGCCAAACTGAGGGCAAATTTGATACATTTTTCAGGAAAGTGTGTGGGTGGGTGTGGGTAGCAAATTATACAAAGGAAAGAGAGACACACAAGACAATCACAACGGTGGGGCTGTTTCCGCACATCTCATACGTATCCAGAGCCGCTCCGCCCACATAATCCTGTAAATAATCTTTGAATTTGGTAAAGCGTTTTTCATGTCTTCTCTATGTCTCTAAAGCGCTTTTTAGAATATACTGTAAAGTGAATTGACTGTATATATGTGACATAATGGGGCAGCCAATTGTGCACAGCAGTGTTCCACAAACAGACGTGGATTGAAATCACCAATTCTTTTTTTTCGAGGGATTAGTATCAGGCGTGTGGTGTAAGGAAACTGGCCCACGTTTTCACCCTGCCTGGAATTTAATCCAGGTCTCTCGCTTGTAAGGCGAGTGCTCTAACCACTGAGCTACAGGACTTTACATACTGGTAGTATTATGTAAACAGCCAGCAGCAGCAAGCAGTGGCTCAGAGCCTAGAGCTCACTGCAATGTTACAGGTTGCGGCTATACTTTCCTATTTACCCAGATCATGACCAAATGTTAATTTGGTCAAGAATTAAGCAAATATGCAGATTCATTAATTTTATCCCAATCAAAACATGAAAATATTATTAAGCAACTCCTTGTTTACCACAATGTGACTCATCAAAGTGTCAAGTATTTCCCATTAACGTGGCATTTAGCCCTATTCTACCATAAACTCAGGAATTTAGTATCAATTTCAGAAAAGGGTGTGGAAGATTTGAGGAGCGTTCTGAGATGCTTCGCCCACATGAAGCGCGTTATATAAGCGCAAGTTGTTGTTGATGTTATAGGGCCTGCAATATCACATGGGAAATCCAGCCCTGCTAAGGTTTCATACATTACAATACAGCTCACGGAGTCGGGTCACCACCGACACCGGTTCCTGTGTGTATATAGCACTGATGTGCTTTCCTTCTTGCCACACATGTGCAAAAACTCGCATTTATACAGCCACTACACGTAGGGCCGACAACTTGGAAGTCAGCCATTTTCAAGTACTTTGAGAGGTCCTCCTGAAATGAAAGGTGCTACGTAAATGTAAGTTAAATTGTATTTGTACATGCCTTGCTTGAAACTGAGTCAATGAGACATTGGATCCAATTGATTGCCTTTTAACAACAGCAACAAAATTGCACTTATATAGCGCCTTTCTCTTCGGGAGAACATGAACAGTCTGGTCGGGACCTGAGCGGGTGGGGGTGGTCAAAGTAGGGGGAAGGGGAAGGAGAGTGGGAAGAGTTTAGTGGGGCAGCCGAAGACGTGGTTGAAGAGGAAGGTCTTGAGACCGGCATTGAAGGAGGAAAGAGAGGGAGCAAGGTGAAGGGATTGTGGGATGGAGTTCCAGAGTGGGGGCAGAGAGGCTGAAAGCCGAGCCGCCGATGGTTGGGCTGTTAGGGTGGGGGACGTGGAGCAGGGCAGATCCCGCTGAATGGAAGGTGTGGGCAGGCTGGTAGGGAGACAGTAGGTCAGAGAGATAGGCCGAGGTGCAAGGCCGTGAATGGCCTTGAAAGTGAGGACAAGGATCTTGAATTCAATCCTCTGGTAGAGACAGGCGAGGGTGGGAGTGATGTGGTTGCAAAGCCTGGTATGGAAGAGTACATGAGCTGCAGAATTCTGAATGATCTGCAGCCTGTGAAGGGAGGAGCTGAGGAGGCCGATGAGGAGAGAGTTCCTGTAGTCTAGTGAGGAAGTGATAAAGGCGTGGATGAGGGTTTCGGCGGCATGGGGGGTGAGGTAGTGGCGGAGTCTGGCAGTATTGCAGAGATGGTGGAAGAGGATGTGGGGGCGGAAGGATAGCTCGGGGTCGAACAAGATGTCCAGATTCCTGATTGGCTTTGAGAGGTGGAGAGAGCAGCCTTGAACGCTGATGCTGTCAGCGCCGTTTCCCTTGTATTAGGGTTACTTTCCATGTTAAAGTGTGTGAACAGTAAATGGAGCTTGAAATTCCAGATAAGAATCCAGGCAGGTCAGGGTGAAACCTTGGGCAAGTTTCCTTACTCCACACACATACTTGATAATAATCCGTCCAAAAAACAACACAGTAAAGTAAAAGCCCGTTTATCCAGCAACCTCGGGACCCTGCCAATGCCGGTTAAAGCGCGTGCCGGATATTCGGCCGAAAACGCGAAAGTGTTTAAAAATAATTCAATGCATTATTCCAGATAGATTCCGGTTAATCGAATGCGGACCCTTTTTAGCGATGCCAAGTTGTATGGAACTTACAGTTGATCGGGTCCCGGATAAACAGGCTTTTACTGAAATAAGGATTGGTCATTTCAATCCACGACTGTTTGTGGGGACATTGCTATGCGTAATTGACTGCCGCATTTCGCCCACAAATATACAGTGAATTCACTTTACAGTATTTTCTGTGAAGCGCTTTGAGACGTCTAGAAGACATGAAAAGCGCTATATCAAATGCAGTGATTATTATTACAGTATTATATCAGGATATTCAAGAAAATGAACAGGAAACAATGAATAGATGAAGGACAAACAGTTTGTTTTGTATTTAGCCTCAACCAGTTTCAAATATACTTTTGAATAATTGGCAAATTTGTTTGAGACCAAGCAATTCACTAAGTTTAAGACTTTGAATGGCCCAGTAATTTGATAATAATTTTTTTGGGGGTTTGAAACAGTATACTTAATTTATTCTCAAATACATATGAATCGGTCTTTAAACCTTAGGAATGTTGAGTAGCTGTGACCTGCTCTGCTGTGAGGTGGCTCTCATGGCTGGTTCCTGGTCGCCAGAAAAGCTTGATGCATCATCAATGTCACGGATATCTGAAAAAGAATAATGAAATAATAATGAACTACAAAATGAAGCTACTAGCTTCCAATGCAGAAATAGTCCATTCGACTCATGACTTTTATGCTTTATTTTCCCTCCAAGCATCTAATTCCACACTCCTGCTCATAATTAAAATACCAACCAGCACTGTAATAACACTGTGGAGTCCCGTGGTGTAGTGGTTAGAGCACTTTCCTCACAAGTGAGAGGACTTTGGTTGATTCCCGGGCAGGTTGAAACCATAGTCAAGTTTCCTTACTCATACACTACTATTTAACTTTCAGTAAGTAGGAACCCCCTTATTGGTCGATTGGCGCATCGCTTTCCGGGGGTAATAATCCCTCACTTTGGTCACTCAATCCACAGCTGTTTATGGAACACTGCTGTGTGAAATTGCCTGCCGTGTTTCTCCCACAAAATACACAGCCATTTTATAGTATATTCTGTAAAAGTGCTTTCAGCCATCTCAATAATGGGATAAGGCGCCATATCAAATGCAAGGATTTATTCTTATTATAACTGCAGGTGCACAGACAGTCAGCTCATTCTTCCACTCTAGCTGGATTCCATGTCAACACATGGGTTATTTTATTGCTGCTGTCACTTCCTGTATCCTACACACGCACAACGCAGGAAGTTACATCAGATCAACCTGATGACCTACACGTAATAACATCGCTTACTGTTTTTAAGCGAAGGAAGTTAAAATGGCCAACTTCTGAATCATCAGATCTCCGCCAACACAACTTCCTGTGCAATGAGCAGCATGAAGAAGCAATGTCGGGGGCAACCTAATGACAGGAAGTCGGCCATTGTAGCGCAAAGAACAGTTGGCATGCAGGAAACGAATAAGAAGCATCTTAACTATAATATCCATGCATTATAAACTGATTTCCCAATAATTCTCATTTAAACAATGTATGAATTATTCTACAAGTTTGTGATAGAAATTTCCACATTCCAACCTCCCTCTGTGTAAATATTTTTCGAATCTTGAACTTTACTTTGGTGATTCTCTTAATATTTTCTCCGCTCACTGCTAACTAGCCATCAAATTGAAATATTTTATTACTATTTATTCCATCATAAATCTTGTATACTGTTTAAGATCTTGATCGGCTCACTGAATTTTCCTAAGTTTCAAATTATCTAGCTGGCATTTGGATCATTGGGTATGAACAACCAGGAATTTCTGCTCTCTGAATAATAATCTCCACTAATTGTTGTAACTCTGATAATTTTCCATTCCAAATATCCATTTGTTTTGTGAAATCTAAGGAAAAATACTGCCTCAGTATATGTACTATTCCCTCAATCCTGACCACAAGTCTTCCTCATTCACCTTAGTGGCACTATCCATACCATGTCAATCCTTTTATTGCGACAGTGCCTGCAGAGGTGCTTTGGTTTTGCTACTTTTCTCTCATACTCCTTTACCTTTCTAATATGTCCATTTGCACCTTTTCTGTATTTATTATATCTGTCTTGTCTTTCCTTTCCCTTATAGGCCTACACATGTTACAGAATTGCAAATTTATAACTTTATAAAACGTCTTTTCTCGGATCAATGTCACCGCAGTAGGGGTGGTAAGATACCATCAAAATAAATTTATCATGTTTTGATAAGCTTCAATTGCTGAGAGCATAATAAACCTGCATTTGATGTCATCAAGCCATCTAAATGTGCTTCACAGGATATACTGTAACAGCCAATTTTTGCACAGCGGTGGAGTCAATAACCAATTTTATTTGGGAGAATCTTGGCAAGGGCATCAGAACAAATTCCCTTCTCTTTTCAAATAGCGCCAAGGGATCTTTAACTCCTAAACAACCAGATGGGATCTTGGTTTCACATCTCACATAGAGCACAGTACCTCTGACAATGTAGCACATTCAAGAACAGGACCTTAAAAGGAGTCTAGAAAATTCTTCAGGAGTGATTCCTCAATGGCAAATTGCATTCTCCTGTATGTGGAGTTTTTGTGGATCAGTTCAGTGGGGTTTAATCAGAGTTAACCTAGATAGATACTAACTTAATGGATACTACTTAAAGAGACATCCCCCCAATGTGAAAGGCACTATATAAATGTAAATTGTATTGTATGAATGTAGATGAAGCATTAGCAGGGCAATGGTATTTCCTGAGAATCAAGTCTCAGTATCAAACTTAATGGATATTGGTGAGTCAACCAGAATTCTGTACTCATGCCTCTCACTGGGCCTGTTTTTAACTGATAATGGAGGATAAGGAAGTTATTTACTCAGAACTTTAAGGATCCTATCCGCAGAAGCCAAACTGGATTGTGCTTCCCCACTGCATCTTTGAAAAATTCTCTGGGGGAAATGTTTGTGTCTAATCTCTAATGTTTGGGTCTCTAATAAACTGGAAGCACTGCAATTTAACTTTGTATGAAAATATAACAAGTTACACTTGTATAGCGCTCTTCACGTCGGAAAGACATCCCAGGCGCTGATAATAAAATTCATAGTGTCTCAGTTGGTGGCACTCTTGCCTCCGAATCTAAACATTGTGACTTCAACCCACATTTCACTTGGATTGAAGGTCCAGGCTGACACTACATTATTGACTATACCATCTTTCTGGTGAGATTTTAAACCACAATCTCATTTACCAGTTGTGGTAGATGTAAAGATGTCCTGAATTCCTGATTTTATAAGGCAACGTAAAAATGCAAACTCTTTCTTTCTTTAGGAATCAGGTTTCAATCAATGCTACTGTCTCAGACACCCACCTGACCAAAAAATATGAAAACCACAACAACAACTTGGATTATATAGCACCCTCCACACTGGACGGTGTCTCTCTTGGGTAGCCCTACAATAAATGAGTCACAATGATGTTTCAAGTTTTGAAAACTGGAATGACAGAAGATACCTTAGACCAGGATCACAAGAATTGCATGCTAAGATTAATTTGTGACTTGATGCAAGTTTTAAAACAATGGAACCATAGATCACACAATGCAGAGTCTTGTCACTCAGTGGTTACAGCACTTGATTTACAAGCAAGAGATTTGCAGTCAATTCCCAACAGGGCGAAACCTTGGGCAAGTTTCCATACTCCACACGCATAATAATAATCCCTCCCAAAAAGAGTTGCCTATTTTCAATCCACGACTGAGACACTGCTGTGCAAAATTGGCTGCCGCCTTTCGCCCACATACATATACAGTCAATTCACTTTATATTCTGTGAAGCGCTTTGAGAAGTCTAGATGACGTGGAAATGCTATATCAAAACAAAAGGATTATTATTTATTATTATACAAGTAAGGTAAACATTTACAATCCAGTTTGTTTTAATTCAGAGTCACAAATGGAACATTTCACAGGAGTCAATTTATTTTGCCACGAGAACATAAATTATTCAAGAATTCTGTCTTAATATTGTAACACTAATAACATTGCCCCTGCCCTCTAACTTGGTGTCTAGACTTCAGGCAGCTAACAAGAGCATTTAAATTAATAGGCTCCTGATCTTATTATATGTGCGTTGATGTGGCTAATGCCCATAGACAGTATTCCCTCAAAACGGTATACTGTCCATTCTAATAATAATAATCCTTGCATTTGATATAGCGTGTTTCATGTCTTCTAGACGTCTCAAAGCTCTTCACAGAATATACTGTAAAGTGAATGACTGTGTACAGTACTTGTAACCCTAACCCTAAGAGAGAGAAAAAAGATTTTCCATATCAATACTGACGGAATCCACCTCTACTACCTCAAATGCAAAGATTGTTAAAGCTAACCAAAGGGCTTTTGTTTCTATGAGATTGTACACTGCGTCTTGAGACTGCCACATTCCATTGAGTAGGGCATCTAGTGGATTAAAAACAATTCATTGATAGTGTCATTTGAGTGGAGGGAGGTTCTTAAACACTGGAACATTATCTTGTTCTCCTTGGCCAATTTGCAACATAATTCTGTAAGCCATATGCAGTTGTCTGTAACTAGATAACATGGGAAAAAATGACACTTCTAGTTACTTGACCTAGGCTTGCTCTAATCTTGAGTCTGGATTCCATGTTCTTGTATCTCATTAACAATAATGTATACATCTGCCATGAGATGTATATGAGGTGCATAATTCATTCAGAACTCTGCCGCCCGCTCACCCGCGTACCGACCCAGACTAAACTCCATACCCACATCTCACCAGTTGTGGCCAGGCTCCACTGGCTCACCAACACCGAATGGATCGACTTCAAGATCCTCACACTCATATCAAATCCATTCACTCCCTGGCACTTCCCTACCCATCTGACTTCCTCACTCCCCAATCCACCACCCGGCGCCTCCGTTCGACTAGCACCGGCCTCCTGATCATCCCTCGCACCCTCCAACCCACCATCCAAAACTTTGGAACACTCTCCCTCAATACCTCCTCCTTCCCCCACTCTCTCCCCACTTTCAAGTCTCGCCTGAAACTTTCCTCTTTGATCGTGCTTATGGTCACCTCGGAATCAGGCTCTGCTACTATTAAGCTCTACGAGACGCTCTCCGATATTTAGTCCGATTACGCAAAGTCAATACTCGCCCTGCGAATTTGGACCTTTACTGCCAAAACTGATAACAGCCTTTCTTGATCTTGTGTAGTCCATGACTATTTGTAGAATGCTGTGTGTAATTAGCTGCCATGTTTACCTACAATATAAAGTCAATCCACTTTACAGTATAGTTCTGTGAAGAGCTTTGAGACAACTTAACAAAGTGATAAGGCGTTATATCAAGGGCAAGGATTATTATTATTACTACATTCCTTAATACAGGAACTACCTGACTGTTCAGCACCTTGGGACATACTCTCGATGTGAAAGGTGCTAAATAAATGTAATTTAGATTTTTTGTATTGAACGTGGGATCTTGTGTAAGTTTGCAAATTGAGCTTTGTATGGCCAAAATTCAGCATACATCTTCATTTAAGATACAGATGAAGCTCATGTATCCATCTCTGGTACTATTTAGGCGATCAGATAATTGATAATTAATCTGTTAATTGTGTCTATTTTTTATAAGAGTATACGAGTTTTAAGACTTCAAGAAAAATGTTGAACAACTTGCCATAGAGTACAAAAGAGAACCCAACAACTTTTAAGTGCTGTTACCCAAGCCGTACTAATAATCTGTTTCTGGACCCTAAATCTTCCAAACGGAGCAGCTGAAATAAATAGCCTCTACAGAGGATCCCATCAGTAGGTTAAATACTGTCTCCTTAATAAACATTCTTTTCGGTAATGTTTGGATAATAGAAATGCACTATTGGAATATAATGCCCAAGTTATCAGTGTACAGTTGTCCATCAAAGGCATCAAAGTGAAAAGAAGACATAAAAAGCGCTATATCAAATGCAGGGATTATTATTATTATTATCAACACAGAATGCCAATGATAAAACTTCAGACACAGTTTCTCTTACCTGTCTGTGGACCTCACACCCAGAGTGTTGGGATCTGAAACACAGCCTCTGTCATGTACAACTTCAAATACAAAACAGATTGTGCCTTTCTGAACCAGGATTGATGAAGTGAATTTAATTATGGGAAATCAACCACTTGTTCGTTAGCATCCTTTGTACACTTTTTTTCAAGTTTGTGCTCACAGAGGCACATGAATCAGTTTTGTGTGATACCCGTATTTGCTAATTATTTCTGGATTTGTCTAGTGATGTCACCTTCTATATAAAAGAGCACAACAACAATTTCTTTGTCTGCCCTAACCAAATACGGTAATACATAATCAGGGGTCCAATTACACTTCAAATGTTGGACCATGTTTTTCTTTCATTCTGTACAGGAAATACCTCATGTTCCGAAAAATCACTCCTTTAAAATGATTATCTTTTAGGTATAACAAGAGATTCAATAAATAGATAATGTCCTTTTTTGTAGAATGGTTTCTTGATGGTGTGAAATATGAGCAAGTTCCAAATCGTAATTTAGTACATTAGCCAAAATCCTGTGTGCAATAAATTAATCCACTAATTGACTAACAACCAGGTTCCTACTTACTTTACTGCTAGGTAAGCAGAGGTCTGTGGAGTAAGGCTCCATCTGGAGTACTGCGTTCAGTTTTGGGCTGAACACCTCAGGAAGGAAATACAGTAAAAGCCCGTTTATCCGGCACCCGATCAACCGTAACTTCCAAATAACTGGCATTGCAAAAAAAGGTCCGCATTCAATTAACCAGAATTTACCCGGAAAAATGCACTGAAAAAAATGGGGGGATTTTCGGCCGAATATCCGGCAGGCGCTTTAACCGGCATTGGCCAGGTCCCAAGGGTTCCAGATAAATGGACTTTTACTGTATTGGCCTTGGAGGCGATGCAGAGCAGGTTCCTAGAATGTTACCAGGGGGTAATAAAAGGGTCAAGTTACGATGAAAGGCTGCATAAACTTGGATTGTATTCCCTTGAGTTTAGAAAGTTGAGGGTGATTCGATTGAGGTATTTAAGATGATAAACAGATTAGATAGGGTAGATACAGAGAAGCTAGGTCCTCTGTGGGGAATGCAAAACAAGGGGACATAGTCTTAAAATTAGAACCAGGGCATTTAAGAGTGAAATCAAGAAGCATTTTTTCCATCAAAAGATGGAAGAAATCCAAATTCTCTCCCCCGTAAGTCCATGGATGCTGGATCCATCCATATCTTCAAGAGTAAGATTGAAACATTTTTCGTAGGTCAGAGTATTCAGGGATATGGGAAGAAAGCAGGAAATTGGAATTGTAAAGGATTAGTTGAGGTACAGTTAAGCCATGATCTAATTCAATGGTGGAATAGGCTTGAAGGGCTGAATGGCCTATTCCTGTTCCTAAGGGAACTTGCACAATGTTTCGCCCTGCTGGGAATCAAACCTAGGTCCTCTTGATTGCGAGACGAGTGCTCTAACCATTAAGGTACAGGATTCCACGATGAACATGTGAAACAAATTTGCAATCTGTAATAAAAGTGATTTGGGTAAACATTTGAAACAAAATACAATAGGGAAAGAATGGGAAAATGGGATTACTATATATAGCCAAAGTGGGGGGTGGGGGTGCGAGCTAGCACTAGCACAGAACAGGTATAACACATTGTGATGCTGATTCAGAAAACCTGCATTTATAAAGTACCTTTCAAATCACTCAAAGCACTTCACAAAGAGAATCTGCACAAAGGGTGTGAAATGTGGGGGTAGATAGGTGACAGAAGGCACAGTCAAAGAAGCACGTTTCTAGAAAGGTTCTGAAAGTGGAAAGCGAGAGTGCAAGGCTAAGGGATTAGGGAGACAGAGAGTGAGGGCAAGGTGGCTGAATGCTTGCCTATTCGCTGATTATAATATTAAAGGAAAACAATCTACTTAAATATTTATTATTCTAATATTAATGATAAAGTTTACTGATATCCTCCTGGTGGACTACATGAGGTAAGCAGGATTTCCTTGGAGCTGAACTGTCTGGTGTTATGGATCTCCAACATAATAATAATATCCGCCTGAAGTACAGTTTTCAGTTCAAAGTCTAATGTCTCATCCAAAGGATGAGCTCTTTTGACAATTTTCCCCAGCAATGCACTAGTTTTAGCCTAGACTAAGAACTCAACATTCTGAATGAAAGGTGAGTGCGATCAGTTATATCAAGATGTCAAATCCGAGTAAGAGCCTATCTAGACTAACTGTACACTTCCACACACTAACTCAGTGTCTTTGACAATGAGCTGTGAACAGGATACTGCCTACCTGAAAGAAAATGAATAGGATAAAAGTCATGATAGACATGTTTTGAAACACTTCTGCGTTCCAAATCAACATGATTTATGGAGAGCTTTTATGTGGCGTGGGTGAGGGTGGTCCGGTGGTGGGGGGGATGGATGGGTGGAAACAATGCATGCATACAATGCACTGAATGGATTTCAAAAGTGTAAGGAACAGTGACACAGTGACATTTTGCAACTGAACAATGCCATAGAGTTACATTACAGGCTTCTCATTGTCTCTAACATGACGTACAGAAGAGCTTCCTGTTCAACCTCTGAATTATCTGTCCTCTCATCTGTTAAATTGAATTGATGTCAATCTGGATTCTAACCAATTTTTTTTAACTTGTTGCTTCAGTTCATATGAAATCCAACTAAATGACAAAGGTTCTAATAATTTATGGAGTTGCTGCATTTTCAGTACTATTTATCCTCATATATTTTCTCAACTTGTCATATACATGATCTTCTCTTCCTCTACAATCTGTATTGACATTAACATCTGTATTATTGATCTACAGATGGGTTGTGACCCATGGAAACAAGACACTTGTGTTTAGATGGTAGACTGTGTTCTCCACATACGTCTCCATGATTTTCCAAAGATAAATATTATGGCAAGGAATCCCATAACATTATGCAAGGTAAACTACTTTTGTTTGCAGCCACATCTATTATAGAACACAATTTGCAAAATGTTGAAACATAAGGATACAAGTGCACTGTATAAATTTACTTTCAGTAGCTCTTAAAAGGTTTCAAGATCATTATCCTTTCCACTTTGGAAGGGTTGCTCTTTAGAGTATTTTCAGGATCTTCCACTCCAAGTTTGATGTCACACAAATAACTATCTCATCCTAGCTGAGTTGATGGGAATGACTGAGCACCAATATTGAGGAAAGATTCCCCCCAAATTCCCTTGTATTGTTGAGGTTACCACCTAATTATTGGATCAAAAAGGCCATGTGATCGAAGACTAAGAGGGAACTAGATAGGAAAGTGTAAAATAAACTCCCATGGTTTTCAATAGCGAATGTCTTAGGCAATGAAAAGCAAAGCTCTGTGTTTTGCTTTCCTAATAATTCTGCAATGTTTTTTTCCCCCCCTGTATAGATGGTAATGTTATCCTAGTGGTTCTTACTTTTTTGTTTGCTCTTAGGTTTATTTCCATATAATAATAATCCTTGCATTTGGTGTAACTTGACACTTCGGTGAGACATTCTAGTGAAAACAATAGAGATCCTGGAAGCTAGATTTAGAAATGGCTGCCAAGCTTTATGATAATGCGGACTTGATCTATCAGATTCTTATCTCAATTAAATCGTCGATGTAATGTGTTTTTCCCTTATATTTGTTTGTCATCGTGACTGGGCTTTGATCAATTATTTTCATGATTCATGTTTCATCACCTTGCATTTGGCTTTGAACTTGAATTGTCTGCACAATTATGCCAGAATAACAGCCAGTTATGGTAAACCAGAGCTAAATAATGGCTTTTAAGATGCCAAATTCAACAGTTGTTTGGTCTGCCCAAGGTCATTCACACAATTGGTTCAGCAACAATTAAACAGTCCTGCATGTGTTACTGCTATATAACAGTTTTATGCTCCATAGACAATCTGACACTAACAGTTGGTACAATAGGAAAATATCTATGTGGAACAGGCTCCCTAGGGGGACGGTTGAAGCAAGAAGTGTCGATTCTTTCAAATGCAGATTAGATAGTTTTCTCTTAGGAAGTAAGAATATGGGAATGTAGTGCACAAGTAATTCGGGACATATGTGCATGCGACCCCCGGGAAAGGTGGAAGACAAACTAGATGCTGGAAATCTGAAACAAAAAGAGAAGTTGCTAGGAGAACTCAGCAGGTCAGGCAGCATCCATGGAGAAAGGAAAGTGAGTGAACATTTCAGGTCCACAAACCTTCATCAGATGGACCTTGGTCTTTTTTCATCTTGCAATTACGTTCTTAACTATTGTGATCATGCAAACATTTGGAAAAATAATGTAACTTAACATTTTGAATGTAGCCCTTCACCAAATCAGGCTGCGGGGATATTTACCATAACTTTCTCTTTCATGAGTGCTAAACATTTCCATCCTTTTCTGTAACATTTTCTAAACAACATTTTACCTTGCAAAGTGTGCATATCAGCTTCGGGGATATTTTTGGCAGAACCTGTGATGACACACAGCTTATTCAAGTCCCAGTTACACTTTGAAATGAGGTTCAGCACAGCTTCATCATCCTCATCAAGTGCTGAACATTTCTTTGCCAAAGAGCTTACAAAAGCTGCTCTTGGGTGGTCTTGCCTGGAGCACAATAAAAAAAGAACAAATTGTTAGAAAAAATAGCAATGTGCCCAAACTTAATTATATACAAATTTATCATGGAAAACCGCACAAAAGCATGTTAATAATAATAACTCTTGCAGTTGATAATAGTGCCTTATCGTGTCTTCAAGGTATCTCAAAGCGCTTCACAGAATATACCGTAAAGTGTATATTTTGTGGGTGAAACGGGGCAGCCAATTGTGCACAGTGTCCCACAAAAAGTCGTGGATTGAAGTGATTTTTTTGGTGTGTTTTTCCGAATATCCGGCACGCTCTTTAAATGGCATTGGCCCGGTCCTGAGGGTGCCAGATAAACGGGCTTTTACTGTAAATGGTAAAAGACACACAAGGTAGCGGACGTGGAAGAATGCGGTCCTAATCAGGGATCAGATATGGGGAAAAAGGACAGTTAGGAACTGATACCGACGCCTCGGTTGTTCACGTGGATCTGAGGGATCGGACAGCCAGGTTCAGTACCAGGAAATCCACTTATTTTTGAAACACAGGGATCATATAAAACACAATAAAGAGCAAAGTTAATTCATGTATCTCAGAGACAAACAGTATAAAATATTAATCTGCTTATCAAGTAAATTTTCAAGATTCTTTGATATGGCTCCACATTTCCGTTCTGTATAAGTGCAAAGAACTATAAAAGTAGATCAGTAGTTAATAACTTCTCGGGAGGTTTTAATATAAACATCATCAGCATTACCCACATTTTCTAATCTTTCTTGCCCCCATTGTGTGAGAATTTATTAGAGGTAACTTTAGCTTATTATTACACCTGAAAATGTTGGTAAAAAATGTCTACTTGTCAGGGTGCCACTGAAATCACTTCCAGTGCACTGTGCATGAGCACTGTGTGCAAGCACAATGGCAACATGTCATGAAAGAAGTGACAACAGTGTCACTTTCTGCACACAGATGTGCAGGACATAGCGACAGTTGCAAAGCAGTTCACCAACAGCAACTTGGATTTTTATAATGCCTCTTATGGGAGTCCCAGAGCTCACCATATGTTCCTGTGCATAGTATGTATATGTGCAGGAAGTGATAGTCCCAGTGATCTGATGACCCATGGCTCATAATAATAATAACAATAATAAGTTCTTACATTTAATAAAGCGCATCATTACATCTTTGAGATGTTGCAAAGCACTTCACAGAATATATTTTAAAGTAAACTGACTGTATATTTTAGGGGTGATATGCGGCAGCCAAATGTATACAGCAGTGTCCCAAAAGCAGTCATGGATTGACTAGCAATTTTTTAAAATTACCCCTGGAGAAGCAATCCACCAATCATAGAAATTTACCTCCTCTGGTCCTTTTATCCAATGCATCAGTGAGTAAATACCCATATTTTTGCAGAACTGAGTCCAGAAAGGCAGAGCCTGACTCAAAGCCAGGGGAGGGTGGAGGGGAGGTGGCTGTAAGCATAGTGAAGAGGAAGGTTTTCAGGTGGGACGTGTAAAGGCGGAGAGGGAGTGCAAGGCAAAGGGATTGAGGTGGGAGTATTCCAGAGTTTTGAAGCATAGTGGCTGAAAGTGCGATCTCCGATGGTGGGGTGGAGGGTGCGAGGGACAAGCAGGAGGCTGGTCGAGCAGAGGCGCTGGGTGGTGGATTGGGCAGTGAGGAGGTTGGAGAGGTAGGGAGGTGCCGTGGAGTGAGTGGATTTGAACACGAGTGTGAGGAGTTTATGAATATACAGTAAAAGCCCGTTTATCTGGCACCCAATCAACCGTATAACCGGCATCTCAAAAAAAAAGGTCCGCATTTGATTAACCAGAATTTATCCGGAAAAATGCATTGAAAACATTTTTTAAAAAAACTTTTTCCCCGTTTTCGGCCAAATATCCAGCAGGCGCTTCAACCGGCATTGGCCACGTCTCAAGGGTACCGGATAAACGGTCTTTTACTGTAGTTTAGGAACTATGTTGTGATAAGTAAAGGGGAGTTAACATTATTTTCTCTGACTATCTGCCGACAATACTAAGCATCAAGAATAGCCATGTGTGAGCTACTAATGATTGCAGATACCTGTGCAACTCTTCCATTGTCTGAGACAGTGGTGTCAGGAAAGTAGGGAAGCAAATTGGGAATGTCTGGTCTCCTATCTCCAAAATCAATTCCATTCCACTCTTACCTATTTTGATCTCCTGCTCCTGGCCTTTTCCTCGTGAGATTTTCCTTCTCTATCTGCATGGCTTTCACTCGCTCCCTATGTCTCCTTCTTCCTATCTGGCTGCCTTTCCACTGAACTATCTTCTCATCTGCTCTGTCAGGGCTGTGACATGATACTGCATGTTTTGTTTTGCATGGCAAGTGCTACAGAAGGTATTTTAGTTCAAATGGAACAAAACATGACATTAAATCTTTACACTCAATATGCTTAGTCTAGAGATTGAACAGGGTAGCACAGGGTCTTATATTACTGGCTGTCCACCTCTACGATCTGGTTTGAATGTGTTGTTGAGGCTGATTATAATGTTTCTATTGCAGCTGCATTTGAAATCAAGACATACCACAGACTAAATTTAGGTTAATCCCGCATACACGATGAATTCACTCATAAAACCATCACAATTTTAAAAATATCTTCAGTGCTGCCACCACTGTAAACATGCGATTCTGTTTGTTACCGTAAACAAGGAAGGAATGTGGTGTTACAACTGAAAATCTAATATTCTGTGTTGCAATAACCATTTTAAATTATTTGTATGCAGTTAAAAAGTTATTGTATTATTTATTACAGAGGTATCCAGCAGAAAGAAGATCTCAGCAGATACATGCCACAACATAAATAACAATAAGTTCCATTTCTGTATATTGCAATGATCAATTAGGATAATGTTTCGTAGCATTTCCAAAGTGAGGGTTAGACCTTAGGGACAGTTGAGAGATAAGTATTTAGGGTGGAAGGTAATGATAGGTGAGAGGGAAATTCTAGACAGAAGAGTTCAGGGGAGGGAGTTCCAGAGATTAGGATCATAGCAACTGAAAGCACCAAGGGATAGGCAGGAGAGTAGGTAGGAGAAGGTCACAGAGATAGTGAGGTACTGGAGTAATGGTGACTAACTTTATCATGGGCCAACAAAATACAGTTTCAAGATTGAATATCTCTGCCTAACAATTATTATAGGCACACAGAGATTACAATTCATAAATAGAGCAGTTCTTTAATCTAATGTTTGATTTTCTCACCTTTCAGTTTCCACTTCGTGGACAAGAGGATCATGAAACTCATAGGCCTGATCAGAGCTGAAGTGCAACAAAGCCGCTTTGCGCTCACTATCTCTAATTGGTCGATCATCTGCAAGAGATTAAACCACCAACTGAAATTTAAACAATGAATTTATCAGTTAATAAAGCTGCCAATATCTTATGTTGCTGGCTGTGCCCTTCCATTTTTAACAAAGAGACATTTGTCAACCTCACTGTGACAAATCAGAAAGTATTTGTGCATTAATCTAAAGTTCAATTTGTTTTATTTCATGTGATAGTATCTGTGTCCAGCGCCTTGGGACAACCCCCTGACGTGAAAGACGCTATACAAATGTAATTTTGTTTTGGTAGTCAAGATATTCCTAATGCTGAGGTTCAAATTCTGATTTTGGTCTAAACAACAGACAATTAATTATTATTATTGTAAGTTACATTTGATATAGTCCTTTATCACATCTTTGAGACGTCTTGAAGCACTTCACAAAATATAATGTAAAGTGAATTGACTGTATATTTTTTGGCCGAAACGCGACAGCCAATTGCATGCAGCAGTATCCCACAAACAGTCATGAATTGAACGAAGTGACCAATTTATTATTACTTCGGAAACATTTATCAGCCCTAACTGTTTTCCTTATCAGTAGTTTTCATGTGCCTTTCCCACAAAGTAAACACAAAAAGTAAATCATTTGTTTTAATCTATGATTTAAATATGCTTCAAAACCAATTACCTGCAAAACGTCGAATAGACGTTCGAATTATTCAAATCCATTTCATATTAAAATGACATATTTTTAGTTTTGTTGAAAGTTAGGTTTCCTGCGTTCAGTTGGGATATATAAATAACATGTACACTTGATATTATCGAGAAACGTAATGCACTTTTCCAGCAGGTTTCCCATCAATCACTGTGGCACACATTAGCTTTTCAAAGTGGAATGTCTTCATGCTGGAAGCCAGACGGCAAGCTGTGCCCACTCTCAAGAGTGGCTCTCGAGCCGCTCATGAGCAGTGTCAGCTCATCAGCCAGCCTACTGTGTGTCTGCACTCATGCGCAGGATGCCAGCCAGTCCCCTCCCCTCGGAAGTGACATTCGTGGCAACCTGATGACCTGGAAGTTGGACTACGGCTATTTTTTCCCACAAATCTGTTAGAATGCAGCATTTAAATTTGATGAATTAGAACAACAACAAAATTACATTCAGAGAGCATCTTTCATGTCGGGAGGACGTCCCAAGGTGCTGAATAGTCAGGTCAGGACACGAGCTATGGGGAGGGGCAGGGGCAAGGTAGGGGGTAAGGGGAGAGAGAGAGTTGGGAGGGCGGCATAAGGCACGATCAAAGAGGAGGGTCTTGAGACTGGCCTTGAAGGAGGAAAGCGAGGCGAAGAAATTGTGGGATGGTGTTCCAGAGTGTGGGGGCAGAGAGGCTGAATGCCCGGCTACTGATAGTGGGGGGGTTGGGCGGGGGACATAGAGCAGATCGGAACCCGTTGAACGGAGGGGGTGGGCAGGTTCACTGGGAGTCTGCAGGTCAGAGAGATAGGAGAATGGCCGTGAAAGTGAGGACAAGGGTCTTGAATTCGATCCTGTGGGGGGTGGAGAGCCAATGGAACTGGGCGAGGGTGGAAGTGAAACAAAAACAGACGTTGCTGGGAAAACTCAGCAGGTCAGGCAGCATCCATGGAGAAAGGAAAGTGATTCAATGTTTCAGGTCCACTGAACGAAGCATCTGTAATATTTTGTGTTTTGAGGGTGGTAGCCTGGTGCGGGAGAGGACACAAGCTGCAGAGTTCTGGATGATCTGCAGCTTGTGAAGGGAAGAGCCGGGAAGGCTGATGAGGAGGGAGTTTCCATAGTCAAGCCTTGATATGACGAAGAAGCAACACATTAACAAAGTTGCTTATATTGTTTTGTTCATAATAATAATCCTTGCATTTGATATATTTTGCATTTGATCACATTGTTGAGACGTCTCAAATGATTACTCGACTTTTGGAGAAGGCTTGTGGAAAATTCCTTAGTATTGTGGCATTCTGAACATGAATCTTGGACAGCTTGATATCATCACACAAATATTGATAAGAACATTTCTTCATTCTTGTCAAAAAGGAAGAGATATGTGTTGCTCATGAGGACTATAGAGGTAGATTCTACTCAGACGTTCTAAAGAAGAGATCAGTAGGTACAAAGCAAAACTTTATAACAATGCTGTATTAGGCTTCAGCACGGCATTTGAGTGTTAAGAATGACTAGAGAAATTGGGGCTGTATGTTTGCAGCAAAGAAAGCTGAAAGGTGAGGTAAGAGGTGCTCAAATATCAGAGGTTTGGTTAGGTTAAATAAGGCAAAATTACTTCTGCTGTTCAGTGAGTCGGTAAAAAGGGCATAAATTTCATATCATTTTTTAAAAAGGGCAAAATTACAATTCTTCTTACAGAGCATAGTTAGGACAATAGATGCCCTACAAATAAAAATATGATTGACATAGAATCCATGATTGCTTTCAAAACGGAATTTGAAAATATGCAAAGGAGAATGTGAGACTAAATCAATAGCTTTTCCTAAGAGCTGGTACAGATCTGATCAGCCGCATCTGTGCTGGGAATTCTACATTTCCGTTTTTACTTAAATAATACCATTACGTTTGGTCTATTGCGCCCTTCACGTCAGGATGACATTTCATAATCCTTCTCAGAATATACTGTAGAGTGATTGTATATTTTTCAGATGAACACAGCAGCCAATTTGCACATAGCAATGTCCCATAAACAGCCATGATGTTTACATTATCCTAATCCCCACCACTTCCCTCCCCCCACTGTCCTCAGCTCAGGTCTGAAGCAGTAACTGTCCAGCCCCTTGGGACGTGAAAGGCGCTATACAAGTGTCATTTTGTTGTTTTGTTGTTGTTGTATAGTTTCTGCAAACAGCTGGACTGCAAACAAACAGCTGTCATTTCAAAGTTACTTCAGTAAAATCTGGTGCCAGGTGGCAAGAGTGTGGTTAAGCGGATTACTGAAATTGGCCCTCCTATAATCAGCTTTACAAAGGCTGAATATAAAACCATTACACCTTCCATATTACAGCGGACATAGCTCAGCTTACAGTTGTAACACTGTTGTAATGAAAAGGTGGAGATATAAAATCCGAGCCTGGAAAATCTACCCTAATTATAACTGAATAAAGAAAAACTAAATTTGTGAAGCCAGCTAAACTGCTGATTTATCTGTATGTGCGAACATAATCTTCCCTTTATTTATTCTAAGATCAGCTCTTAACATTATTATTGGTGCAACCAATAATGGGCAATAATGGGAAATATGGGCAACTGATGCCATTTAAATGAGGTAGCCCTGTTGCTTGTAGACCCACCATTCTAACAGCCCTTTCCGCCCCACTCCATGTTTCCAAGCAGTGTTTTGGATGTTGGTAGACTGAGCTTACAGCTCAAATGAATAGGCCACTCCTGCTGTTTTCACATTGGTAGTTTATAGATACGTGCACAATCATTGAACAACAGCAACAAAATTTACATTTATAGAGCGCCTTTCACGTCGGAGGTCGTCCCAAGGTGCTGAACGATTAGGTTGGGAACCGAGCGGGGTGGGGGGGGGGGGGAAGGGGTGGGGGTGTGGGGGGCGGAGTAGGGCGAAGGGGAAGGAAAGTAGGAGAGGGGGAAGAGCTAGGAGGGGAGCAGAAGGCAAGGTTGAAGAGGAAGGTCTTAAGACCGGCCTTGAAGGAGGAAATGGAGGAAGTGAGGCGAAGGGATTGCGGGATGAAGTTCCATAGTGTGGGAGGAGAGAGGCTGAAAGCCCAGTCACCGATGGTAGGGCAGTTAGGGCAGAGGACGCAGAGCAGGCCAGAGCCTGCTGAACGGAGGTGACGGGCGAGCTGATAGGGAGACAGCAGGCCAGAGAGATAGCTGGGGGCAAGGCATGAATGGCCTTGAAGGTGAGGAGGAGGATCTTGAATTCGTTCCTCTGGGGGATGGGGAGCCAGTGGAGACGGGCGAGGGTGGGAGTGGTGTGGTCGCAATGTTGAACGCCTAGTAGACAGAAATAAGTCACAAAGGCAATTTCAAAATAACTGCAAATTACTGTGGAAATTGTGAAGGAAGGGGGTTTCAATTAATTTTTGATGCATTGAGGGAATTGGGATATGTCTGAAAAGAAATTCCCTAATAAGTAATCCAAGTCACACAAACACAGTCTGCTGGAAATATGATATGCCACTTGATTGGGAAGAGTACGTTATCTAGGATCTTTATAATCATAAAAATAATAACAATAATACTTAATCAAATAATAATTATGTCATTTGTGGGTGGAGCTCGAGCATTTTGGGGTTTCAGTGCTGACAGTGCAGCACTGAAGTGCAGTGTTTACAGCACACACAGTGTATGGGGCAGGGCTTCCCCAGCCATTTCCAGGTAAATTCCTAAATACCGGCAAACTCTGAAATCCGGGTGTTGAGTGGGCCCAACCGTGCCGTAATATGGAGGTTTTACTGTATATTGTTTTAAACCAGAAAAGTACTCACCTAATCTCCTAAGATTGGGCAGCATGTGGACAACAAAAAGCCGATAGTCTGTTTCGTTTTTGGAAACGGGATTCAGTCTCAGATCCAAGTCCTTCAGGGCGGTCAAGTTACGGATGCAAAATACCTCTTTTAGACTTGATATTTTATTATAGTATAAATTCAGTTTCTCCAAATGTTTCAACTGCTCAATTCCCTGTGTGCATAATAATAAAAAATATTAGAGCTTAGGAAAACTAATTTATATATTCAATTATTATTACTATTATTTATATTAGGAAATTCAATCTTTTGATATATTTTAGACAAAGTAACAAAATTAGCTGTCTGAATCACTGAATTTCAATTACTATAAAGGTAGACCCCGCTTAACATTGACTTGGTTAATGTTTTTTCGTTATTACGTTGCTGATACACCGGAAACATATATTCATTTAACGTTGTGACGCTTGCTATTATGTCGTTCGCCAGCGGGTACGACAGCGCTAGGACCCGTGAGTGAGCCAGTCCGGCAGTGAGAGAGCTGGCAGCTGTCAACGAGTGAGACCGGCACCGTGTGAGTGAGCCAGGCAGGCAGTCAGGGAGAGAGTACAGTAGAGGCCCATTTATCCGTGACTCGATGAACCGGCACTTCCGTATAACCGGCACGCCAAAACAAAAGTCCCCATTCGATAAACCGAAACGTATCCAGAACAATAGCAATGGAGCATTTGTAAATGCATAAATAATAAGATAATAACAGAATATTGTATTGGTACTTATTGTTAAAACTACTCTCTTGCGCTTCTCACCTTTACTGGTAGATGCTGCGCTTCAAGCCATGATGCTGCGATTGAGGTTTAATAAAGTTCAGCGATTCTTTTTAAAATGGAGGACGCCAAGCGGGTGAAAAAAACGAGACTTTAAAGCCTTACAAGCGGCAAGCCGATAACCCTAGCCAAAAACTCATATTGTCGCGCAGGTACAGTATTTAGGTTTGCCGCTAGTAAAATCACGCTGCCGTTTTTTTCACCCGCACGGCATCCTCCATTTAAAAAAGAATCGATGGACTGTAAACCTCAACCAGTAAAGATGAGAAGCGCAAGAGAGTAGTTTTAACAATAAGTACCAACATAATATTCTGATATTATCTGTTATTACTTAGTCTGGTGTGTCTGGTGTGTGTTAAAATAACTTTTAATTTTTTTGTGGTGGGTTTTCGGCCATGGGCCGCCCGAATATCCGGCAGGAGCTTTAACCGGCATTGGCCAGGTCCCGTGGGTGCTGTATAAATGGGCTTTTACTGTATAATGTTTTTTAGAACATTTTCACAAAAAATGTCCAAAAGAATCTAACTCCAGTTTTTACATTCATTCTTATAGGAAAAATGTATCAGCTTAACGTAGTTTCGCTTAAGGTCGCACTTTGCAAGAAACAAACTACGATGTTAAGCGGGGTCTACCTGTACTTGAATTTCACAACAAGATCTATGGTCAATCTTGGTCTGACGGTGTTTGTGCTTCAGCAACGCCAAAGACAACCTAAAATGTTGATCAACTAATAGGGATCCAAAGGCCTGAAGACCATTGACTTATAAATGGAAGATTTCACACACAGAAATGTGAGAAAAATATATTGAGTCTTAATCTGAAAGCCAATTTTATACAGTTCTGTAAAATGATCAGGAATGAATGATGTAGATAAAGCAGACAACTCAAACTTAAACTGTGCTAGCTGAACTTGGTGGGGAAACTTTAAACCAAAAAGCCTCAACTGAGATGAAGAATTTCTCCTGCCTCCCTGAAGAATAATTCGTCCACTGACGTTACTCTCAACAAAAGCAACTGACATCATGTCACTTAACTCCCTCAAAAAAGAACCTGGATACTTATCTCCTTGCGAAATGATACAATAGAGATTAGTTTCTTGGTGAAATGAACAAATACTGCAAAGGGCAGTATTTTTTCTATGCTGATAGGGTCTGAAGCGTTCCACCTCATCCTCTCCTTAACTATCCCACCTTGTGAAGTCTTGTAGCTCACAGACCTGGATTCGATTCCCTTAGGGCAAAACGTTGGGCATAATTCCTTTAAAAAGAAATTTGGTCACTCAATGTACGACTGTTTATAGGACAGATGCCTCAAAGACGTGATAAGGTGTTATGTCAAATGCAAGGATTATCATCATTATTATATCTCTTTGACTACTCCTATGGTTACCTCCCCCTCTTCTCTTGTTCAGTGTCCAACCCACAGTGCTCGTAGAGGCTATGCTGTATGAAGAGTGTTATCTAAATGTAAGTTGTGATTGTTGTTGAGGAGGGTGGGGAGGGTGGAACTGTGCTGAATAATAAGGAAGTGGGGATGGAGAGATGGATGGATGAATGGGTTCAAGCTCAATTACCTTTTTGGGATCAGGAAGTATCTATGCAGAACTGTCCTGTCCCTCAGAAGGCTTTGCAGGGTCTGTGGACGGAATGGGTTTGAGAAGTCAAATAGTCTGATCTCGTTTCAGCATTTCAGATGTTTTTAACACAGCTAGAAACAGACCAATACCCTTTTTTACCATTGGACAGAACAAGAACACAGAGCAAAGATTATGTGATCTTCTTTTCCCCCTAGAGCATTGAACACTACGTACTATTAATAACTGCACAGCATTGTAGACCCGAGCTGGCATTGCCAGACCTGAGCTGGCCTTCCCTTGAAATGCCCCCCTCCCTGTAACACACCAACTCTGTCTTGCTCTCTCTCCGCTTTCCTACCCTTCTATCCTCACTTGACCACCCTACAGCCTCCCTCTGCTCCAGCCTGGGAATCCTCTTCCAGGCTCACCGTGGCACTCGGCGTTTGTTGTCCAGCAGCAGACACAATGACTGCCCCATTCCACACTATCACCACAAGCCGCATTGGACCCAGACCTCAAGGGCTAACCTCTCCTCCCTCATCCACATCCCCAACCTGTCAACCAATCCACTACCTCTTCCCATCTCACACATCCCTCTGTCAACTGTCACCTCTGCAACGGCCTTCAACATGTCCATCAACGATCTCGTCTTCGACGAGAACATTGATGTTATGGAGCTCACTGAAACCTGGATCACCGCAAGCGACACCTTTCCCCTCAAGGAGGCCACACCACCCGGCTATACCTCCCATCACATCCCATGCCCCAACCACCGTGGCGGTGGTGTCGCCATATTCTCGAGGGCGTCACTTGCCCTATCCCCCTACTTCTCTGGTGCCTTCCCCTCTTTTGAACATCTCACCCTCTGCCACTCCTCCCATCACCCACTCAAGATTCTCATTTAATGCCCCACCAAATCCTCCCCCACCTTCAACTCTGACATCTCCACCCTCCTAGCATCCTCTGCCTCTGCTCCGATCGCCTCATCATCCTCAGTGACTTCAACCTACATTTCACCTCCTCTTGATCCACCTCCTCGGACTTCTCCTCTCTCAACCTCTCCCTCCACATCCATTCTGCCACCTCCGTTCACAGCATGACCTGGGGCCTCAGTGTCTCAAATTTCACCATCACTGACAAGGCCATCTCCGACCACCGTTACATCTCTTTCAACTCATCTATCCTGCTCCCCATTCCCTCTATATCTACCATCGTTTTCTACCGCCTATGGTAGAAGATCTCCCCACAATCCCTCTCCACTGCATTGGAGTCCTCTGAACTTCTCCCACTCTGGCACACCTCCTGCACCTACCCAACCTCTGCACTCACTCTGCTTCACAAAACCCTCTCCAGAGCACTCGACACTCTTGCCCCACTCACCTCCCGAACCGCTCCCTACTGTCGAACCTCACCCTGTTTCACCAGCCACCTCCGCCTGCTCAAGGGCCAGGTGTTGGTCGTTGAACGCACTTGGCTCAATTCCGGCCTACTCCCTGGACCCCATCACCACCCCTTTCCTTACCTCCCAGCTCCACTTCCTTGCCCCACTACCCGCTGACACTATCAACCTATCCCTCTCAACAGGCACCGTTTCCACACCCCTCAAAACAAGCCCTATCACTCCCATTCTGAAGAAACCTTCCCTGGACGCTTCACAACTTTAAAGCCACGGGCCCATCTCCAACCTCCCTCTTCTGTCAAAGGTCCTCCCAGCTTCCCACAGCACGGAAACTCGCCTGGTCAAGGTCACAAATTATATTCAGACCATTTGCTCCCTCTGCCACCTCATCCTCCTCTACCTATCCGCTGTCTTCGATATCATGGACCATTCAATGCTCCTTCACCGCTTCTCCTCCCACCTCAACCTTCAAGGTTCTGGCCTTGACTCGGTTCAGGTCATCTTTCACACCATCTCCACTTTGTGTCTGCTCACGGTTTTTCCTCCAGCCCCCGCACCCTCATGCTGTGCTCCTCGGGGCTCTGTCTTTGGTCCTCTCCTCTTTACCCTCTCAGTGACATCATCCGCAGACATGGGGTAAATTTCGATACATCCATGGATGACACCCAACTCTATCTCTCCACTTCCATCCTCAACTCCAAGACTACCAGCATCCTTACAGCCTGCCTGTTTGACATCAAGTCCTGGATGAGGGTCAACTTTCTTCAGCTCAAGGTCAGCAAGACTGAGGCCCGCTTGATTGGCTCGCATCAGCGTCTCTTCACCTCAGGAACCTGGGTGTCTTGTTTGACCTTGAACCGTCCTTCCTCCCCCACATCCGTGCCATGACCAGCACTGCCTTCCACCACCTCAGTAACATTGCCAGACTCCACCACTGCCTTATCCTTCAGGCTGCCGAAACCCTCATCTATGCATTCGTCACATCAAGGCTCGGAAACTCCCTCCTCATCGGCCTTCCTGGCTCTTCCCTTCACAGGCTGCAGATCATCCAGTGCTCTGCAGCTCATGTCCTCTCCTGCACTAAGCTGTGTGACCACATCACTCCCACCCTCGCCCGTCGCCATTGGCTCCCCATTCTCCAGAAGATCAAATTCAAGATGCTCATCCTCACCTTCAAGGCCATCCATGGCCTTGCCCCTTCCTATCTCTCCAACCTGTGGACTCCCTATCAACCTACCCACTCTCTCCATTAGCGTTCTGCTCCATGTCCCCCACCCAACCCGCCCTACCATTGGTGGCCGGGCTTTCAGCCCCTCTGCTCCCACAGTCTGGAACTCCATCCCACAGTCCCTTCGCCTCACTTCCTCCCTTGCCTCCTTCAAGGATGGTCTCCAGACCCTCCTTTTCCATTGTGCCTTCTACTGCCCTTCCAAATCTCTCCCTCCCCTCCCCCACACCCTATCCCTCCCCCTTGCTCGGGTCTCAGTATGACATCTGGGTATCTAAACTCAACTTGATTTTGCATAGTAGCTCAGCATCCTGCTTGCCTTGTTTATTGCTGCCTCACATTGTTTTGACATAATGAGTCATGAAACAACTAACAACAACAACAAATTACATTCATCTAGCACCTTTCACGTCGGTGGGACATGCCAAAGCACTGGATGTAAAAAGATTTCAACCCAAGCGGGGGTTGGGATCAGGGGGGAGAAATGGATGGAGGCTAGGGAGAGTAGGGGTAGGGGCTTCTTTGAAGGCACTGTCGAAGAGGAGGATCTTGAGGTGTGACTTGAGGAGGTAAGGGAGAGCGTGGTGAAGGGAATGTGGGATGGAGTTCCAAAGAGTGTGAGCAGAGAAGCTGAAGGCCTGATGGTAGGCCAGCTGGTCGGGGAATCTAGAGTAGGCTGGAGCTTGCTGAGCGGAGGTAGTTCATGGATTGATAAGGGGTTACAGGGTCACAGATGTAGGGAGAAGAGGACAGAGCCCTGAAGAGCACACACAAGATAGTGTAGGGGCTGGAAGAGAAACCATGGCGAAGTCAAATTTGAGACAGTGTGAGAGATAAGGCCTGAACCAGTGAAGGATTGAACCTTGAAGGTTCAGATAAGAGAGGCGGTGTAGGAGGATGGAGTGGTCCACGGTATCAAAGGGAGCATAGAGGTCAAGGAGGATGAGGAGGTGATTATATCTGTATATATAGTTTCCATATTGCATGCTATATGATGGAATCATCCTCGATGACATTTCCTGCGGGCTGTGCATAGCCCATAGGGGCAGCCTGCAGGAAGTAGTCAGCAGCAGTCTGAAGATGCCAGCCATTGCTGATTAATGCAGCCACCGAGATATTGGATCCAGATGACTATAATATATTGAGCACTGTGTATCAATTTCACAAGTATTTATAATCAATTTAAAACAATATACATTTTATGAACTATTAAAAATGACAGCTTACAGAACTGCAACTAAAATCTCATGCATTTAACAGTTCTAATAGACAAACTGCTTTGAGTCTCTATGAACAAAGGAAACATACCTTCAATGTAACCAAAGCATTCCGAGAAAGATCGAGTGACTTCAAGCGTATAAAGCTCTTAAGGGAATTTCCCAGATTTGTGATCTTTTCTTGATAATTTCCCGGCAGATTTAGGGATCGCACATCCGCTGAAAGACCATGGAAAATATTACTGTAAAAATGAATAAAACTTCTAATAATGACATACTTCAAATAACTTCAAATAATGTTGCAGAGGTGGGGAATGCAGAGATGTGGGGTATAAAGGATAGCTGCCATGGCACATATGTGGGGTATAAAGGATAGTTGCAAGTCGAACAAGATGCCAAAGTTCTGTACTGGCTTAGTGAGGTGGAGTGTGCAATCCTTGGATGGTGATGTTGTCAGCGCCTGAGAAGTGGGGGCACTGATGGGAGCCAAGGGCCTCGGTCTTGTTGACAGTCAACTGAAGAAAGTTAGTTCTCATCTGGGACTTGATATCTGACATACATTCTGTCAAGACAGCAATGGTCCTGGAGTCAAACATGGAGGAAGAGAGATAGAGTTGGGTGTCATCCATATACATATGGAAGCTGACCCCAGATCTGCGGATGATATCTCCAAGTGAGAGCATGTAGATATTGAAGAGGGGGCCAGGGATGGAGCCCTAAGGAATGCCACACAAGAGTGCGGGGGGCTAGAGGAGGAAATGTTTGTGGAGATGAAGTGGAGTCGTTATGAGAGTTATGAAATTAAACATTCAAGGGCAGAACTATGAAGGTTGAGGAGAGGAGGCAGATGAGGATGGAATGGTCGACGGTGTCGAAGGCAGCAGAGAGGTCAAGTAGAATGGAGCCCTGGTCAAATATGGACAGAATTGTCATTTGTCAATTTAGCAAGAGTCGCTTCTGTGCTGTGCGCAGCACGGAGACCCGATTAGAGGGGTTCATGAAGGGAGTGGCGGGAGAGGAAGGAGCGAAACTGGGAAGCAACGACTCATTCCAGGACCTTGGAATATAGCTCCAATGGATAAAATAGACCGCCTGGTATCAAATTACAAAGAGCATCACAGGCCCAGATTAAAATCTCTAATGCTGAGTTCGTCAATCTCAGTGAGGGGGGCAATGGGGGCTGTCATTAGCTGGGAAGAGAAAGCAAAGAAATGAAGTCAGACTATGCAGTGAAACCTGCTGGAAGCACACACAAGTAGTTGTTCTTTGAAACAGGGTATCGGGTGACTGACTCATCCCATGATAGCGCCTTGGGACATCCTCCCGACGTGAAAGGCGCTCTATCAATGTAATTTTGTTGTTGTTGTAGTCCAAACACTAACTTTTCTATTATGATTTAATCAAATACATACTGAAAGCACTATATCTAGAAAACAGCTCTCTGTCAATGGACAATGAAGGTTTAAGTGAAGGATGAATTTCTTTTGTTGTACTCTCAAGGGCAGCACATAAAAGTAACAATATTCAGGCATACCATTTAAAGTGAGATATATCAGTAAATACTGATCCTTTTCAATGCTTTCAAGGTCACAGTGATGTCTTCAATGCATGGTATCAAACTTCGAATTTGATGCACAACATATTGTTATTTAGAAAATAGGGCATTCCTTCCAAATTATATCAATATTCAGCATTTTTTAGGATCAGCCAAGTGTCTGACACTTGCGGAAATCCATCATCATGCTTAAAAGTAGTCAAATTACACAGAGTTCCATGCATCCCATCTAAACATGAAAAATGTATTCGAATAGAATTTGAACTCTCTCCATGGAGCGAAAAGTCCCATTAACTTAATTCCGGAGAGTATTAAGACACAGGCTGACAAGAGCCAAGGCTTCGGGGCCTAGAGCGTGCGGTGAGATAAACCTGGAATCTAATCAACTAAACCATGTCCAGCAAGCTTTCCCACTGCTTGTCCAGTGAGGACCATCTTACCCTATAAGGGTTAACAGAAGCTAAGTGGGAATAATCCCTGCCCCCAGTGACTGGCCTACCTATTCAAGTCCTACCAATGAGCCACATGGCTGAACTATCATCAGCAGTCTCCTAGAGTACTGCAGACCGACCTGGCTCAGGCACTGGACTGTCAAGATCATAACGATGAGTAGACCTGATTCCGTGCCCAAATCCGTCACCTTGGACCAGTTCAGCTCCCCACATACCTCCCAGACAAGGAGGATAGTTACTAGTTGTTCATTTGACATCCATCATGGGTGTTCCACAGATATTTATTGAGTATTGCACACCCGGACCCTCGAGGGACGCATCCTGTTTACCTAATTCCCGAAAGTATCAGCTGCAAGTTGGCAAAAGCCAAGTCATGGGGGCCCCCAAATTGTGCATTGGGGTTAATGCCGGAATCTAGTCAGCTAAAACCATATACAGTTAACCCTCGCCGAACGCGGGGTTTACGTTCCTGGAAAACTGCGCACTCGGCAAAATCGCGTTCAGTAAGCTTAACAAGTAATTGGGAAAAGGGGGGTTAGAGGAATCCAGCCAACAACAACAACTTAAACTTATAAGGCGCCTTTCACGTCGGGAGGACGTCCCAAGGCACCACAGGCTACCCACCACAAGCCTCCAGGCACATCCACACCCGATCAACGCAAGGTACGTACTGAGGCGGGCTACAGCCGGCTGGCCCACTCTCTCCGCTCTCGTCGCTTTCCCTGCTGTCATCGCTCTCCCTGTTCTTGTCGCTCTCCCTGTTCTCCCCGCACTCATAACAGTCCGAGGCCAAGAAATCATCGGCTTCAAACTCCATTGAAGTACGCATGTGCGCAAGGCCAGCCCGCGTGCTCCCAAGTGTGCATTGCATGGGGCCGGCGTACTCCCAAGTGCGCATGCGCGCGGGGCCAGCCAACGCGTATACACAAGTTTTACGCATAATAAGCAAAAAAGTGATGCATTTTTTTCTTCGCGTATAGTTGAATTTGCAATTGAGAAAGTCGCATTCGGCAAGGGTTAACTGTAGCTTGACTTTGTGAGCATTGCTTAGCAAGCTTTCCCGCTGCTTGTCCAGTTAAGACAACCCTACTCTGAGTGGGATGACTCCCTGCCTCCAGTGACTGGTCTGCACTTCCACGTCCTGCCCATGAGCTAGGCTGGCTGTGCTGCCATCAGCAGTGCCCTGTAATCCTGGGGACCCACCTGGCACAGGAAGTGGTCTACCCAGATTACCACAGAGAGTCGGCTTGATTCCGACACTCTGTTGATCATTGACGTCCGCGAGAACAGGTTTGAGGCTTCACTAGGTGGATGGCAGGTACCAGGAACTCCCCACGAGCTTCCTGGTGGGCAACACAGTTCAGCGAGAAATGTGTGAGAACATTCCCACCATCTTCAGTCTGCCACTTGGAAATACATATTGAGTGATGATTCCACAGCTGGAGGTGCAGAGTTTAAGCAGCAGCTGCTTATCTGTCTGCAAACCAATGAAGATGGATTTCAGGCGCTGGATGTATGAACGCATATTCAGGAACTCTGACTCCAGACAATGTCTTCCAGCAGGAAATCCGCTCAATAGGCTCCACCTTTGGTATTACTAAAATCAACTTATCACGCATGTCTCTGCCAATCGTTCGGTAACAACTCACTGTCTTTCCTGGGCAGTAACCTCCTGATTTTAGTTGGATGTGAAATGTTGCAGTACCAAGATGAGAAGAGAATTTAGTTACCGTATATCTCCGCGTATAAGGCGCACCCGCGTATAAGGTGCACCCCCCGTTTTTGACCTTTTCTTGGTGAAAAAAAAGGAAGCATTTTCAATGATATTGCCGGCAGAAGGGAGGAGAGACAGGAGAGACAGGTAGGTAGGTAGGGAGAGAGAGAGGCAGGCAGGCAGGCAGCCAGGGAGGGAGAGAGGGAGGCAGGGAGAGAGAGAGGGAGAGAGGCAGGCCGGCAGCGTGGGAGAGAGAGAGGGAGGCCGGCAGCCAGGGAGAGAGAGAGGGAGAGAGGGAGGTCAGCAGCCCGGGAGAGAGAGAGGGAGAGAGGCAGGCCGGCAGCCCGGGAGAGAGAGAGAGAGGGAGAGAGGTAGTCCGGCAGCCCGGGAGAGAGAGAGGGAGAGAGGCAGGCCGGCAGCCCGGGAGAGAGAGAGAGAGGGAGAGAGGCAGGCCGGCACGCAGGCAGGGAGGGAGGGAGGGAGGGAGAGAGGGAGAGGCAGGCAGGCAGGGAGGGAGGGAGAGCAGCAGGAAGGGAGGCAGGCAGACTGGATTCAGCAGAAGGTAAGCACAGCACTGAAGTCCGCTGCTGCTGCCGCTGCCCGGGCGGCCGAGGCCGAAGCCCCGTCACCCGCTCCCCCCCAACCCCTGCCGGACACTGACCAAACCCCGGCTGACAGCGCGCCGGCCGCCCCTCCTGTTTACTGTATTTCCGAGGCTCAAAATTGCTTGTACCTGCGTATAGGGCGCACCCCCACCCAACTTTCGAGATCTTCCGACCTGAAACAAAGTGCGCCTTATACGCGGAGATATACGGTACTTGTTCACTTTTTCTTAAATAAATGAAACAAAACTCAATACATCATAAAAATTCCATCTTGCATACACTCTGCAGAGAACCGGTTGAGGTAAATCTGACAAATGACATAGATTAGCTAACTCAGCATAGAGCTCGGTGACTTTGTCCTGGAACCTTTGCGGTCTGTACGCCTCAGTTCTGTACATAACAGCTTATTCAACAAGGACAATGGCATTCATTTTTGAAAACTTGATACTGGGATACTGGAAGTTGCTAAGAATGCTTGCTGAAAGATTACTTTCTGTAGCAGATGTGATACCATCAATGAGATTTTATATTTGGCAACTAGCTTCAACTGCTGATGGCATGATGCAAATTTTAAGACGTATTACCCACATGGTGTGATTATACGGAAAGCTATTTTTCATGTGATTTTGTAAGAAAAACTTTCTAAACGACCAAACATTTTCGTCATTGCCATATCCAGTTTTTCATTCCACTGGCCGGAATTGCCTTTTATGCTTACGGCGAGATTGCTGATGCTAATAGATTTGCTGTGCATCATTTCTGATCTGGCCATGGTTTGTGTATGTTTACTCAATAGCAAGCATGAAGGTATCAGGGATTTACGTAGTTACACGTATCAAGGTAGCATAGTTTATCAATGTCGATCGAGTTCTTGCTGCAGTCCTGCTGCTGTACATTTGCTCCTGGTCTATTACCATTATTACTTCATGAATTTCTTTTGCCAGTTCTTTATCGAGTAAAAACCTGTTTATCCGGCACCCTCGGGACCTGGCCAATGCCGGTTAAAGCGTGTGCCAGATATTCGGCTGAAAACATACAAAAAAAAATCCCCCCAAAATGCATTGTGCCGGATAAATTCCGGTTAATCGAATGTGGACCTTTTTTTTGAGGTGCCAGTTATACGGAAGTTACGGTTGATCGGGTCACGGATAAACTGTACATTGTAAGGATTAATTTGTTCTGCATCTGTTTTAATTTCTATAGGATGAATGCCACTGTCTACTCATAAGGCATTGGGTATGTAAGTGCTTCAAGTACTTTATATTCATGATAATTATAATAATCACAGCATTTGATATGGCACCTTAACACATTATCAGATGTCTCAAAATGTTTTACACAAGAAAGGATGTACTCGCCTTGAAGGGGGTATAGAGTAGATTCACTAGGTTGGTATCTGAGATGAGGGGGATGAATTATGAGGATAGGTTGAGCAATCTAGGCCTATATGTTCTCCAGAATATAGAAGAATTAAAGGTGATCTTATAGAAACCTATAAGATTATTAAGGGGCAAGACAGAGTAGTTAGTGGGAGACGATTTCTCCTGGTTGGGGAAACTATAACCAGGGGGGTCACACACTTAAAATTAGGGGTCAGCACTTTCTCACTGAGTTGAGAAAAAACTTCTTCACTCAGAGGGTAGTGAACTTATGGAATTCTCTACCCCAAAGGGCTGTAGATGCTCAATCGTTGAACATATTTAAGATAGAGATTGATAGATTTCTTATGGATAAGGGGATTAAGGGATACTAGCTATACCCCCACGTAACATACGCGGCCTAGTGTTTTTGAACACGTTTATTTATATATATATATTTTAATTAAAATAATTTATTTGTTGTTTACAAAAAAAAGGGTGAGCTTTAATCACTGGGTTGTTTTTCTTTGTTGTTTGGTTTTTTTTAAAAGCTGTATTGTTTTTTGTTTTCCTTTTAGAAGTTCACCGTTACAATTGCGGAAACATACCTAAGGCTTTTATATATATATAGAAGATAGATTTGACACAGCGCCACCCGCGTCAGGAGGATACAATTGCAGAAACATACCTAAGGCTTTTATAGATATATATATATATATATGTGTGGGGATAAGGCGGGTAGGTGGAGTTAGCATAGATCAGCAATGATCTTATTGAATGGCAGGGCAGGCTCGAGGGGCCGAATGGCCTACTCCTGTTCCTAATTCTTATGTTTTTATGTTCTAATTATCAACACTGTAGTTTCATAAATTGTCAGGGGTTAGGTATCTCTCATAGGCAAGTAAATGCAAAGATTATTATTATCCAAGCCATCTGCAACGTTCGATTCAGGAGTATGACGGAGTACTCACCACTCACATGGACAAGTGCAGGGAGAAAAGCTTAGCAATATACAGGAGAAAGCGGTTCACTTGATCCCCTACCTGAGCCAAATTATAAATTAGATTGATTTAATAATGAGAACACTTGCATTTGATATAGTGCCTTATCACATCTTATCATGTCTCGCAGAACTACCACTGGTGAAGATGAGGAAAACTATTTATTTTACTAAATCTTAGGAATGTTGATGAACAATAAACTCCATGTTGTGCTTGTGTCGTTCTTATATGTCGTGCTCAGCCACTGTCAAGCGATCTGCCTACCCAGCGTGAGGGGCGCGATATAAATGCACATTGTTGGTGCTATAACTAATATAAAAATATTTCAGATCATTCTTTCACCAATATTTTAGTGAACAAATATAATAATGCCTTGTGAAGTTACGGCTCAATACCTTTAGCACATGGCCAATGATTTGTAACAAGATCTTCAATATGAATAATTCAATTGAATAGCAAAATGTAGTTGTAGATGACCGAATAGGATATATAACTACCTTTACCATAGCTTTTTATAATTTACTTGTATGGGACCCTATTTGCAGTTCTGAGCAATATAGTTCTGAGCAGATCTGATGATCTACTCAGATCATCTATCCGATATGTATCTGTCTGCTCAAAAAAATGGAAAAACTCTATTAAAGGTAAAAGAAGTAAGCAATGAAGAGCAAACACTGAGTGTAAGAAAAAGGAAATAATGTTCAGGTTCAAAGAAAGGAACACATTGTCTAAAATGTTCAAATAAGTATGATACCTGAAAAATATTTCTGAATGCGTTCTTCGACTGTGAGCAATTTGTTTTTGGTCAGCCGGGTGTCTGACACGTGTGGAAACCTTCCACATTATTTAGGAATATCCAAATCAACCTGAGATCTCCATGCATCCCATCTACACATAGAAATTCCAGAGATACATTTTTGTAAAGTAATGGAAAGCGTACTCTGTCCCAAGAGGGACACATTCTGCTTAGCTAACTCCAGGAGGTATTGTTACAGATTTGGCAAGAGCCAAGGCTTGGGGAACTCAAGAGTGTGCGTTTCGGTACTGCTGGAAGTCTATCAGATAAAAACAACATAGCTTGCCATTGATATTACCGTAGCGTGGTCCTAGCTGGACAGACTTTTCACTGCTTTTTGCCCACAAGCATACAGTCAATTCACTTTACAGTATATTCTGTGAACCGTTTTGAGACGGCGATGTGATACCCCACTGTCCCCCCCCACCCCACTGTCCCCCCCACTGACCCCCCACACCCCTGTTCCCCCCCCCCCCACTGTCCCCCCCCAACCCCCCCCACCCTCTGTCCCCCCCCCCCCCCACCCCACTGTCCCCCCCCACCCCACTGTCCGCCCCCACCCCACTGTCCCTCCCCCCCTCACTGTCCCCCCCCCCACTGTTCCCCCCACCCCACTGTCCCCCCCCCCCCACTGTCCCCCCCCCCCACCCCACTGTCCCCCCCACCCCCCCACCCCACTGTCCCCCCCACCCCCCACCCCACTGTCCCCCCCCCACCCCACTGTCCCCCCCCACCCCACTGTCACCCCCCCACCCCACTGACCCCCCCACCCCACTGTCCCCCCCCCACCCCACTGTCCCCCCCACCCCACTGTCCCCCCCCCCCACTGTGTCCCCCCCCCACTGTTCCCCCACACCCCACTGTCCCCCCCACCCCCCACCCCACTGTCCCCCCCCACCCCACTGTCCCCCCCACCCCCCACCCCACTGTCCCCCCCCCCACCCCACTGTCCCCCTCACCCCACTGTCCCCCTCACCCCACTGTCCCCCCCCCCTCACCCCACTGTCCCCCGCCACCCCACTGTCCCCCCCCCACCCCACTGTCCCCCCCACCCCCCACCCCACTGTCCCCCCCCACCCCACTGTCCCCCCCACCCCACTGACCCCCCACACCCTGTTCCCCCCCCACTGTCCCCCCCCCCCCCCCCACTCTCTGTCCCCCCCCACCCCACTGTCCCCCCCCACCCCACTGTCCCCCCCCCCACCCCACTGTCCCCCCCCACCCCCCACCCCACTGTCTCCCCCACCCCACTGTCCCCCCCCGCACCCCACTGTCCCCCCCCCCACCCCACTGTCCCCCCCCCACCCCACTGTCCCCCCCCCCACCCCCCACCCCCCTGACCCCCCACACCCCTGTTCCCCCCCCCACTGTCCCCCCCCACTCTCTGTCCCCCCCCACCCCACTGTCCCCCCCACCCCACTGTCCCCCACCCCACTGTCCCCCCCCCCCACCACCCCCCCCCACTCTCTGTCCCCCCCCACCCCACTGCCCCCCCCCCCCACTGTCGTCCCCCCCACTGTCCCCCACACCCCACTGTCCCCCACACCCCACTGTCCCCCCCACCCCACTGTCCCCCCACCCCACTGTCCCCCACACCCCACTGTCCCCCCACCCCCCCACCCCACTGTCCCCCACACCCCACTGTCCCCCACACCCCACTGTCCCCCCCACCCCCCACCCCACTGTCCCCCACACCCCACTGTCCCCCCCACCCCACTGTCCCCCACACCCCACTGTCCCCCACACCCCACTGTCCCCCACACCCCACTGTCCCCCCACCCCCCACCCCACTGTCCCCCCCACCCCACTGTCCCCCTCACCCCACTGTCCCCCACACCCCACTGTCCCCCACACCCCACTGTCCCCCTCACCCCACTGTCCCCCCCACCCCACTGTCCCCCACACCCCCCACCCCACTGTCCCCCCCACCCGCCACCCCACTGTCTCCCCACCCCCCACCCCACTGTCCCCCACACCCCACTGTCCCCCACACCCCACTGTCCCCCCCACCCCACTGTCCCCCCCACCCCCCACCCCACTGTCCCCCACACCCCACTGTCCCCCACACCCCACTGTCCCCCACACCCCACTGTCCACCCCACTGTCCCCCCCCCCCACTGTCCCACCCCCCCCCACTGTCCCACCCCCCCCCCACTGTCCCCCCCCCCCACTGTGTCCCCCCCCCCACCCCACTGTCCCCCCCCCCCACTGTCCCCCTCACCCCACTGTCCCCCCCCACCCCACTGTCCCCCCACCCCACTGTCTCCCCCCCCCCACTGTCCCCCCCCCCCCACTGTCTCCCCACCCCACTGTCCCCCCCCCCCCACTGTCCCCCCCCCCCACTGTCCCCCCCACCCCACTGTCTCCCCCACCCCACTGTCCCCCCCCCCCCACTGTCCCCCCCCCCCCCACTGTCCCCCCCACCCCACTGTCCCCCCCCCCACTGTCCCACCCCCCCCCACTGTCCCCCCCCCCCCCACTGTGTCCCCCCCCCCCACCCCACTGTCCCCCCCCCCCCACTGTCCCCCTCACCCCACTGTCCCCCCCCCCCCACTGTCCCCCCACCCCACTGTCCCCCCCACCCCACTGTCTCCCCCCCCCCACTGTCCCCCCCCCCACTGTCTCCCCCCCCCCACTGTCCCCCCACCCCACTGTCCCCCCCCCGTCCCCCCCACCCCACTGTCCCCCCCCACCCCCCACCCCACTGTCCCCCTCACCCCACTGTCTCCCCCCCCCCCACTGTCCCCCCCCCCCACTGTCCCCCCCCCCCACTGTCCCCCTCACCCCACTGTCCCCCCCACCCCACTGTCCCCCACACCCCCCACCCCACTGTCCCCCCCACCCGCCCACCCCACTGTCTCCCCACCCCCCCACCCCACTGTCCCCCACACCCCACTGTCCCCCACACCCCACTGTCCCCCCCACCCCACTGTCCCCCCCACCCCCCACCCCACTGTCCCCCACACCCCACTGTCCCCCACACCCCACTGTCCCCCACACCCCACTGTCCCCCACACCCCACTGTCCACCCCACTGTCCCCCCCCCCCACTGTCCCACCCCCCCCCCACTGTCCCACCCCCCCCCACTGTCCCCCCCCCCCCCACTGTGTCCCCCCCCCCACCCCACTGTCCCCCCCCCCCACTGTCCCCCTCACCCCACTGTCCCCCCCACCCCACTGTCCCCCCACCCCACTGTCTCCCCCCCCCCCCTGTCCCCCCCCCCCCACTGTCTCCCCACCCCCACTGTCCCCCCCCCCCCACTGTCCCCCCCCCCCCACTGTCCCCCCCCACCCCACTGTCTCCCCCACCCCACTGTCCCCCCCCCCCACTGTCCCCCCCCCCCCCCACTGTCCCCCCCACCCCACTGTCCCCCCCCCCCACTGTCCCACCCCCCCCCACTGTCCA